>PVIR01004744.1:0-76481 GCA_004026965.1 Petromus typicus
GTGGTCTATACACACAAAGAAATATTACTTAGAAAGAAAGGCAGTTCCTACATAGGCCAGAACCTGGATGAATCTTGAGGACATAGTGTTCAGTGAAGCAAGCCAATCACAAGAAGATAACTGCTGGACACTCTGCTTAGCTAAATGAGCTACTCAGAGAGGCACAAACACCAGAGGCAGAGCAGGATGATGGCTGCCACAGTGGAGCAGAGGGAAGGGGGAGTATTGCTTAAAGGGGACACTTGGGATACCTAAATATTTGAACTGTTGTATCATTCAGCTTTTCTATCATTGAGACATGATACCTGACACCCACACCTTAAAAGAATACAGGTTAACTAGCTCATGGCTTGCGTACATGGTCAGCTGACACCAAGGTGGGAACATCATGGCCGAAGGGCCTGGTGGAGCAAAGAGCCTTAGCTCACGGTGACCGAGAAACAGAGCATGGGAGCAGCACCATAGAGGAAGGAGTGAGAGTCCAGAGACAGACCCCGAGGCGGCCAGTCCAAAAGCGGGCTCCACCTACGCCAGGGTGGATCCCAAACTCAGTCAAGTTCCCCTCCAGACAGCTGCCACAACTATCGTGAATAATGCTCATGTGAAGATGGATGCACAAACAACTCTTCAAGACCTTTTTATGAATATCTTAAAAGAATTAAGAGGAGTGTCCACAGTCTTCCACCATGCTGCATTTGTCAACAACACACACAAGTTCTGATTTTCCTACACTTTCACCGACACCAGTAAGCACTGTTTTCTGACAGCAACTGTCTCAACATGTGTACAGTGGAATGTCACTGTCACTTTGGTTAGCACTTCCCTAAAGATCAGTCATGTTGAGTACTTCCCATCTGCTCATTGGCCTTTTGAGATGGATCTGTTCAAATTTTTGCCCACTTTGGGTAGTTTATGATACTGCTGTTGAGTTTTAGGAATTCTGTATTCATCCTCAATATTGACCCACTATTAGATATATGATTTTACATATTTTCTACGGATGACCATTTTACTGGCTGATGAATCCTCTGGTGTTTCACTCTATTTTCCTTTGAAATACAAAATTGCATACATTTCCATGCAGTCCACTTGTCATTGTGCTGTTGTTACTTACAATACTGCGTCTAAGAAATCTCCAAGACATTCAACATCATGAAGCTCTTTCCTTGCATTTTCCCCTAAGAGCTTTAAGGTTTTAGGTGTTATATGCAGACATTTAATTCATTTTGAGATGGTTTTCTCATGTGGCATTACTGGGGTTCAGCTTCATTCCGGTTGATCATCAAGAATCACTTAGTTCCATTTCCTGCCTTTCCCCTCCTTGGCAGCCTGGTCAGAAGTTATCTGACATGTGTACAAGTGTCCTATTCCTAGGTCTCTACCCCATGATCACATCTGTCTCTCCCACTCCCACCCTGTTTTGATTAATGTAGCTTTAAATAAGTTTGAAGTCATGAAGCTTGATCCTTCGGTATTGTTCTTTGTTCAAGACTGGGCTACTCTGGGTCCCTGGAGGTTCCACATGAAAACCAACGTGGCTTTTTCTATTTCTTCAAAAGATATCGGGCCGGGGAGTTAGCTCAGTGGTTCTGGTGCCTGTCTTGCAAGCGCAAGGACCCGGGTTCGATCCCCGGTTACCACATACCATACTGGGTGTGGAGACTCACGCCCAGCAGCAACCAGTACCACATACCACAGTGCCGGGCGTGGTGGCTCACACCTGTAATCCCAGCACTCGGGAGGCAGAGGCAGGAGGATTGCTGTGATGTGAGTTTGAAGCTGAGCTCAGGGCCAGCCTGAACCACAAAGTGAGACCCTGTCTCAAAAAAACCTAAAAAACCTAAAAAAAAAAAAAACAAAAACATATCACTGGGGCTCTGGTAAGGATCATGTTGAGTCTGTAGATTGCCTTCAGTGGGAGTGATGTCTTAAAATTATTGAGGTTCACAAGCATGAACTTGGAATTCCTTTCCACTTATTTATATCTTTAATTTCTTTCAGCATTGTGTTGTTGCTTTTATTGTATAAATCTTTCACCTCCCTGATTATTTCCTAAGTGCTGGGTTCTTGCTGACTCTATTATAAATGTAGTTGTTATTGTAATTTTCTTTTCAGATTGCTCATTGTTAGTTTGTAGAAATCAAAATAATTGTGCACACTAACTTTATATTATTTTTTCTGAGAAACTCTATATTGAACTCAGAACCACCTTGTGCTTGCCAGGCAGGCATGGCACCACTGAGCTACATCTCAGTCCCTTAATTTTATATTCTACTTTGCTAAATTCTCTTATTCTCACAGGTTTTTGTACGTGGAATCCTTAAGGTTTTCTCCATTTCATCTGTGAATAGAGATAATTCTGCCTCTTCCTTTCTGAATTGTTTGCCTTTGATTTATTTTTCTTGCCTAACTTCTCCGGCTGGACCACCACTGGGCAGGAGTGTCAGAGGCAAGTGTCTGGTTTTACAAGACAATTGTTCAGGCTTCACCATTGAGGGCCTCACGCATGCAGGACAAGCTACTGAGCTACACACCTGGTCCCTTGGCCTGAATTTTGTTGAAAGCTTTTTCTGTGTCACTTGTTCTGTTAATTTGCATATTATCTGATTGGCTTTCATATGTTAATTTGTCTTTGCATTCTGGGCATAAACCCCCCTTAGTCATGGTACACAATTCCTTCCACCTGCCGCTGCATTCAGTTTGCTGACACTGTGTGGTGAATCTTGCACAGCACTCCTAAGGATGACTGGCCTGTGACCTGTGGTTTTCTTTTCCTGTAATGTTCTTATCTGGCTTTGGTGTCAGAGTGTGGCTAGTTTCACAGAACAAGTCTGGAGGGTCCTTCTGCATCAGCTTTTAGAAGGGATTTGAGAAATTAGCGTTTTTGAATGCTCGGCAAACTTCACAGGGAAGCCAGATTGGTAAGAAGCTGTCTGGTCCCATCGGTTCTCTTGACTCTGGGTCCAAACAGTAATAAAGAGCTGAAAGGACCGTCAAGTTCCAGCCTCGTAGTGCCCTGCCCACAACCCTAAGATGCTTCCTAGGAAAACTGGGGCTCAAGTCCTGCCTCTTGGCTCTCCACATAGGCTCTTGACACCTTGGCAGCCTCCAGAGAAAGGAGGTTGTGTTTGTACACAGTGCACGTTGGTGCTGAGGACGGTGCAGGCCTACATTCTTGTCTCAACAGTCTCTTGTCCACTTGCTGTTCATCTAAACACATGTGTGTGTCGCTGGCTCATTAGGGTCTCAGTGCCAGGACCTGAGAGGAGAAGCCGTGGAACCAAGCTGTAGGCCCAGGGCATCTCTGCCGCATCTCCTCCCCAGCAGGTGACCATGAGTGACTGGTGGTGCTCTATGGCTGCCACCTCTACCAGACCCAAGGACCAGACTCAAGGCTCACTAGGATGAGGCTGTGTGCTCAGCTATCCACATAGCCCAGAAAGCCATGTGGAGAAGCAGCTCCGGAGGCAGCACAGTTCAGGAAGATGGTGAAGCAGGAAGCATTTGACTCCAGCCACTACTTCTAAAGACCATGGACTAAGAGGGAAAAAATACAGCGGCTGACAATATAGCTCAGGGTTCTGACACCTGCCTCACAAGCATCAAGGTCACGAGTTCTATCCCCGGTACCAAATAAAAGGCCAAATTGGATTGGAAATAAATATAATTTTTAAATGCAAAACAAACCAAAATACCTGCTGGAAAGGGCAGTGAAGAGCAATGGGAGGTTCTGGGGAGATTCCTGGATGGGGGAGAGGTGGAGGCTCATTTGGGCTGCCGTGGCCCATGGCCACTTTCCCCAGGGAATCTGAGGCTCCAGACTCAGTGACGGCTGCAAGCAGCAGGAGCAGGTGGATCCACAGGAGACATGCAGTGGAATTACAGTCAGAGACGAGCACACGGACCGGCCACTCTCAGGAGACACCGAGGATGCAGCCACAGCAGGCTGGGACCCTTGTCACTCAGACTTCACGTAAGACACCCAAAGCTGAAAAACTTTATTTCGATGAAGGAAAAAATATTATCTAAGACTAATTAAAATATGTTTATGCATCAGTGTGTACAAATGCATCAAAATCAAGTGCACTTCTTCTGTTAAGCAAGATATACTAATAAAAACAAACACATAAAATCATCTATATATGAATTGGTTGAGTATTCTTCATGCAGAATGGCTGGGACCAGAAGTCTGTCTGATTTTCAGTTTTTTAGTTTTGCCATGTTAACATATTATGGTGAGGTGTCTCGGGGACAGGTCCCCAATGTGAACACAATCCATGTATGTTTCCTATGCACCTGGTATACACAGACACGTTCTCAGAGCACGTTGGTCTCGACTATGTCTCCCACAAGGCTGCTGGGGGCACTGTGTCAGGCTCAGGATGTTTCAGGCTTCAGAGAACACTGGATTTGGGATGCTCATACTGTATCTATCTGAACACTTAAAAAGAGAGTAAGTAACCAACCGTAAAGCCAAGCAGCTGGTGCAGGAGGCCAGTGCCTGCTTTCTCCACTGCAGGAAAGCACTGCTCAAGATTAAAGGCAGATTAAGCCGTAAGGATCCTATTGAGATGCAGATTTTCAGCCAGAAGGGTTACAAATTCAAGCCCAGCTTGAACAATTTAACAATTTTGCAAGAGACTGTTTCAAAATAAAAAGTAAAAAGGAAATGAGAACACCAAACAGTGCAAAGTTCCTGGGTTCAGTCCCCAGAGCTCGTGCCCCCAGAAGCAGATCTCAGATCCAGAGATGTGGGCCACCGGGATCACATTTCTTCCCCACAGCTGAGCTCAAGCCCAGGCCTCATGCAGGCCTGTGCTTCAGCACAAAGCCGCACCCCATTAACCAGCCCCAGGAGATGCTGAGCAAGACCTGCAAACAGCACAGAGGACACCAAGCTGTGCTAGACCCCCGAAACCTGGGAAATTCTGGGTTCAATCTGGGGGACATGCACCACTCCTGGTAGTCACAGCTAACCAGAAGTCATCTCGTCACAACACTAGGAACGTTCCACTTCAACACACACCCATTATTGCCTGCCACCAGCAGGGTGAAGCAGAGGGAAGTAGGGGTGCGGACTCTGTGGTCTTGAGGCCGCTGATGAGGTCAATAAGAGGACACTGGCCTTGGTCAATAAGAGGACCCATCACACTGTGCTGTAGGCATAGTGAGAGGAAGCAAGGGACATGGTAGGACTCACCAGCACATGGTTTTGTCTGGCTGCACAAAAGCACATGACTCAAGGGAGGAAGTTAGATTTGAACCAATCCACTTACTTGTATTGGGCAAGAGCCTCACAGTTGTGGTGGGAGGAGCTTGGGAGAAGACACAGACCTGAAGGTCATTTGTCTTCCAGTGGACCCAGGTCACGCACTGAGAGAAACCCACAGGAAGTACCGAAGAAGTACCGCCATCCAGCCCACTACCCTGGTGCCAAAGAAAGACTCCAAATGAAGAAACATCACTAACATGTTATGCATGATGCATGTAGATGCCCAGGAGATATTTGATCAATTAATAATTTGAAACCTCAGGTTATAAATCTCCCTTCAGAGACTGACCGTTCAAAGCCACAAGGGCAGAGAAAACACTACATTTCCAACCTCTTTTAAGTGCATCGTGTTAGAGTAACACTCAGTCTATTAGTGGTATTTGAAAATGTTTTCTCAGATTTCTCTGCACAAGTTGCCAAACTACTCTACCTCTCTATTTTGGTCTTTCTGCAATTTTACTATATCTCTCGCCACATAAGCAGTTATATTAACAAAATTCTTACATCTTATAGAATGCCACAGCTCCAGAAGTGCTGGAGATGAAATATATTCAGACCTGATAGTTATTAACTTGTACTTAGAATAAGCCTGAGGAAATTCATTCTTTATCACTCCAAAATCTTAAGCTCTAGAATCGGTTCTATTTTCTTCCCTCTCTTCCTCTTCCCTCTCTTCCTCCCCTCCTCCATTTGCAAGCTTGCAGAGGGACATGGTCGAAGCAGAAAACAAGTTGTTTTCACTTAGTCAAGTATGTCAAGCAAAAAGAATCTGAAGTGATTCCTGGCTGTGCCGCTGGGTGCTGAGCTCACTGTGATTGGCACCCTGAACCTACCAGTCCATATCTACCCATGTGTCCTGGGCGGTCTCATCCATGTCCTGCACTAATATTTGGCCTCTTGTCACTTTTGAATCCATACATAACATTGTGCTGAATCCTTTCTTCCTGCATGTGTTGAATGATGGCTACACAGTTCTTGAAAGAGCCAGGGTACCTGGAGAACTGGGGCTGAGCTCCACCAAGGAAAGTGGTCACCAGTCTGGCCAGATTGCCCAGGTTTTGGGGTATCTGAGCACTCACGGGTTTCCAAGACCTGCTATAGACCTGATGCCCACAGTTACCTTCTGGCTGGCAACCTGATAGGGTCATTAAAATCCAGGAAGCTGGCAGGGCCGTGCATTTCTGATGCCCCCAGCCTCTGTGCATGCTGGGGTTGAGTTCACCAGACACAGGATGGGTCAAGTATTGAACATGGTTCTGAGCGTGGTTCTCATCTGCTCTCTGCTTCCTGCTTCCCAGGAAAAATGAGTCTCTTGAGGCAAGCGTGACCTGTGCGTCCTGCGCAGCTGGGCGCCAGCACCATGGACGGCCCGGCCAGGCCAAAGAATGAACTGGCTTGCAGCAAGGTCCTGGACATCGGCCCAAGAAATGGCCTGATCACTACAAGAGGCTTCACGGCTGAGAGCAGGGACGGCCTGGTGTCTGTGTACCCTGCGCCCCAGTACCAGAGCCGTCCGAGCACAGACAGTAGTGGAAAAGAGTCTGCACAGCAGCTGCTGGACCCCAATGCCCTGCAGAAGTCAGTGGAGTCCCGGTACCGGCCCAACCTCATCCTCTACTCTGAGGGCGTGCTGCGCTCCTGGGGCGATAGTGTGGCCACCGACTGCTGCGAGACTACCTTTATCGAGGACCGGTCACCCACCAAAGACAGCCTGGAGTATCCCGATGGGAAGTTCCTGGACCTCTCACCTGAGGACATCAAGATCCACACGCTGTCCTACGACGTGGAGGAGGAGGAGCTGCAGGAGCTGGAGGTCAGAGGAGGGGCTGGGCAGTGGGCGAGGGGCCTGTGACTGCTGGGTGTGGTGAGGGTGACACCAGCATCAGACACAGAAAGACTGGGATAGCATAGCATAAAAGAAGAAGTGGAGAAAGAGGGAGGGAGGGGGAACAGGTTTCTGTTGTCATTCCCAACAGAGGTGGCTCCAGATAATGGCCGTGGAGTGGGACAATGACACCAGCACCTCAGCAGTGGTCAGGTGGGATCCTTGGGGGAAGTCAAGTGAAGGAAGCCACCTAAGAAGGGACACGTGGTCCCACAGCCACCCAGTGCTGTTGACACTTGCATGGGGACTGCTGGGTGGGCCTTGCCATCCCCCCTCATTCCTTCCTTCCTTGGCATTTCTCATTTCCTACTGAGAAAGCCTTCACACAGCCGGCACTTGCTGGATAGAATGGCTGGAAAGGGGAAAGGGCTGAACCACCAGACAGGCCATTTCTCCATAGACCCTGCAGGCAGAGGCTTGAGCAGCTCGCACCGAGATGCATGATGGGGCTCTGGAAGCCCAGCATTGGCCCCTTTAGAGGTGTTGTAAAACACGGCAGGAGGCAGAACCAAGCCCAAGACACTGCCCTGCTGTGAGCAGGCAGCCAGTGTCCTCCTAGACTGCGAGGCAGAGAGGTGGCTGTCCTCTGGTCAGTCTGTGAGAAGCAAGCTTTGGACCTCCAGAGGGCTGTGATGCCTGTGGTCACAGCGAAGGGCCTTTGCTTTTGGCTTAGGTGGGCAGGGACATTTTGGAGATGGAGGGAGAGGTCTGGGCAGGGGAATCATGAGTGCAAGGGGAGGACCCTGAGGCCAAGCGTAAGGGACATTGGCCTCCCGGGGACAGGTTGGAAGGGACATGTTCTGCTGCTCTCTGCCTGAAAGGAAGGAGAGATCCATGCTGTCTCTGTTAGCCAAAGTCAATGGCTCAGAGTCAGGTGGCTAAAGTGATGACACAGGCCAAGAACGTTATAAACCTCCTGGGCATCTGTGAAGGTGGCCTGCCCCACAGCTCTGTGGGCAACAGTCTCCATGGGACCCATGTGCAATGGAGGAAGCATGAGGAGAGGCTGAGTAGAGCTCATACAGGAAGGCCAGGCTGGGCAGGAGGCTGAAGCCACCACCAAGAAGGGAAGGAAGGCCTGGGATGGAAACCATGGGAGGACAGCACAGCCCAAGCGCACTTCCAGCCAGTAGGATGTGGAGCCAAATCCAAGTCTGAGCTACAGAGAGAGCTACATGTTTCCCCCGAGCTCTAAGGGGCCACCCTGCTGGCAACACCAGAGTCAGCCGAGAAGGGACACAACTCAGCCAGGGCCCGAGGGTGCTGGGAGGATTCTGGCTATGGCCCAGGGCCACAGGAGCAGCTAGTCCTCTGAGGCTGGCAGAAGACATGCTGCCTGGCCTTAGGGTCCAAGACCAGGCCAAAGAGGAGGCCTGTGCCCCACACAGTGAGCCACAGAGCTCAGCTCCAAGCAAGGCAGAGGTCACTGCAGAGGTCCCTGGTTCTGCCTGCTGCAGTCAGGGTGACATAGACAGCAGCAGGCAGCAGGAAGACTGAGCCTCAGGACACAGAGGAGAGAGGCCCCATGGTAGGTTGATCCCGCCATCCAACAGGGGACAGAGCTGGATTCAGGCTGCCACCTGTACAGGCACCTATGGAGAGCTGGGAGCCCTAGAGAGCAGCCCAGAGAACGGAGAGCCTGGTGCAACCTCCTCAGCTTCCTGCCAGCTCCACTGCTGGCAAGCCCAAGGGAGGCATTTGGAGCAGCGGAGTCAGGATGCTCCCTCAGGAGCAGCACATCTCGTCCACATCCCGACGTCTGTCAGTGAATCCTATCAGCTCTTCTGCACACAGCAGCTGGGCCAGTCTCTGTGGGGCCCAGGGCTCTGAGTCCAAAGGAGGCACTGTCAGAACTAAGTCAGGAGACGGTGCTGGGAGGTTGACTTGTCTGTCCTGAAAATTGCAAAGTTTTGACAGGCTGTGTAGACATCTGGGGGGATGGGCTGTGCCCCCAGTCCTGTTCCTCTGGTCTACAGTGGTGGGCAAGTTCATGACAGTGTCTAGAAAGAGGGCCACAGTGTCCTTTCACGTAATAATAGTGCCTGCTCAATGTTGATGTTTTTGAAGTGGCCTTTGATGGAGCATGTTCACTTTCATTTCTTGGCCAGGAGAGACCATTCCTAATACATAGAGAGAATGAATGGCACAGACATTGGCCTGCTGCTCAGGCAGCAGAGATATTTCTGGTTGACCTAAAGGAGCTCAGCCAGATCCAGCAGTGTTGCCTGGAGACTCTGAGGGGAAAAAAACAAGCCCTCCAGGGCTGTTTAGACACAGGGAGGATTTAGGGGTCACAATGTGCTGAATGAGATCTTTTAGGAATTATATGAAATGAAAGATATTTTCTCAGAAACACCCTTATAGTGTAGCGATGGTGCTTCTTATTCCATTTTTCAGCAAATAAAAAAAGTGGTAACTAACAGCAGGTGTTATCCTGTGTACAGAAAATGGACCAGTACTATTTGCTCTCCTGTGAAATGATAAAGGGACATGTATCAGTGAGCATCCACTGTGCAGTAGATCATCCTGGAGGAGCCAGGCTTTCTTTATTCAGTGCATGATTCTGAAGTTAACAACCTGTGCTTGGCCTACCTGGACAGCTGCCCCCCAGGCTGTGCGGGCCTTCTGGTTGCTATAGTCCGCTGCTCACTGATGGGCTATGTGAATGTGCTTAGGATGTCAGCAACTGTGGCAACAGTGACAGTGACAGGGACTGGACATGTCCCCTGGTTGTCTAGGGAAGTGTATGAGGCTTAACCCAGGGTAGCCAGGGCAAGGGGTCCTCAGGGCAGAAAGAAAAGATGAGGCCTACACTCCATGAGTGTTCAGTTCCCACTACATCATACACAGTATGGTCTCTTATCCTAACCAACCCACACACCAAGCTCAAGTCACCATGGGAGGGGCCAACAGGACCACTTCCAGCTCCACCCCAGGTATTCACCAGGGCTGGCTCAGGACCTGGAAGCACAGAGACTGAAACGCATGGTATCTCGTATAACCTGCCCACGTCTGCGTGATGCTTTGAATCATCTCTAGATGAGTTATACAACCCAACAGAATGTGAATTCTGTATAGATAGTTGCACTGCCTAGGAAATAATGATGAGAAAGGTTGTCTGTGAAGATGTCATGTTCTCACTAATATTTTCCATCTGAGGTTACTTGAATATGCAAATGGGAACCCACAGGGACAGGGATGCAGCTGACTACAGAGGAAATGGCCACAAACTGGTGCCAGAGCCACACCAGAGAGCAGAGCCCTGCAGACACTGTATGATCTTCTGTCACCCCACTGGCCAAGGGACAGTGGCCCTGGCTAAGGTGTAGGAACATTGATCCAATGCTTTCTCCAAAGGGAGATCTCCTTCCAGGAGAGGGAAAAAAAGTTGACTTTGAGGTCTTAGGGATTTCTCTAGTTCATACAGAAAACCCACACAGTTAACATTTAAGTGCAGTTTTCCAAAGCCATTGCTGTGGTTAGGAGACAGAGCAGCCTGGCCAGGACAGGCTTCTCCTCACTCTCTGTGGCCAGGCCACCAGGGCTCCCCTGGCCATCACTCTGCCAGGACTGGCTCATGCCTGATGTCACCCACGAGGCCCCTGGACATTGAGCTCACTGACCAAGATGCTGCAGTATCAGTGGTGTCTCCACTTACTTTTGTGTTTGTGACGGTGACACTCAGGGTTCTTTTAACAGCCATTTTCCAGAGAGTCCCCAGAAGATCTCAGTGACTGAGTAGACTCCTGGGGTCTCTCCTGTTCTGCAGAGGACAGATATACACTAACAGGAGTGGAGCCAGTGTGACTTCCTGTGAGATAGAAAGTCCCGGGTCTTAGAGAAATATTCAGGACTGGGCGCTGCTCTCAACAGATCCACAGGCCTCCTGCGGGTGCACCCAGACACTATGGGTGGGAATAATGGGGCTTGGGGTCCAGAGCTGTGGCCTCCCCCCTCCATGTGAACAGTGCTTCACACAGATCCACAAACAGTTGAACTCCACAGCCTCTGGGAACAGCAGCAGCAGGATCCACTTCTCACACAAATAAATTCAGGTGGAGAGATTTCAGGGCTGAATCATAAGGCAGTTCCACCAAAGACACAACTGGGATTCAGGAGCGGCAAAATGAGTGGTTGGAGCCTTGGCTGCCAAGCCCCATGAGCTTCTGTGTGGAGATGTTGGCCAAATGCTGAAAGCACTCAGTGCACTAGTTTGTGACAATAAATAAGGGCTCAGACTCAGCACAGGGATCGTCCTCAACTAAACACTGCTGGGAAAGCAGATCCTCTTCCTCCTGTAGGAAAGAAAAGGCAAAGGAGACACCTGTCCATGGGGCTCTGACTGTGCCAGGCACCTTAATTCATTCTGCTGTCTAACCCTTATGACATCAGTGACTGCTGTCCTCATCCCATGCACGGAGAGAATAACATGGGCTATCTCCATGTCACACACCCCATGGAGCTCAGCTAAACCTCCTCCCTCAGGCAGTCTCCTAAGGATGCGCTGCACTCCCTACCCCAGGTAAATGCGCATCACAGTGAACCTCTGTGTCAGCAGTGTGCCCAGTCTCCAGATGATTTGGGTGCAAAGAGACAAACCTGGGGCCCTGCAGCCCCTTTCCCCTTCTGTGAAGTCACACTGGTCACTAGAAGCTCCAAGATCTTTGAGTGTCTCCTCATGTAAAGACCTGAGTGCTACGAGCTCACAAACCCTCAGCAGCAGGGCAGCACTCACCACTGTGTCTCTCACAGATACAAAGAAAGAGGCTGAAACAAGTACTTGAAGAAAATCAAAAGGCCCAAGAGAACAAGAATACACACCAAAATAAAATAGCTGACCCAGAGGAATCAGAAAGATTCCAAATATAAAGGATAGCATTTTAAAAGCTCTCTTCCATAGCCCCCAGGACATTGCAGGACTGATTGGGGTGCGAACTGTTTTCAATTTCATTGCATTAGTTTGCTAACCTCACAGCTCTAATAGAACCTCAGTGCCATGTGGAACAGGAGAGGTGGAAATGAGTTGAATCTCTCCTTCCTCAGGTCCTGGGGAAGATCCTCGGCCTTTGTGGTTAAGGTTGACACTAGCTCTGGTTTTTGTAGATAATCTTAATCAGCATTAGGAGATTCCTTTCCTACTACTCTGTTGAACAGTTTTTTTGTTTTTGTTTTTGTTTTAATTAAAAAATCCATGCTCAACTTGGCAAGTGTTTTTCTCCATTCTTGTATTGAGGAGGAGGGGGAATGTTTCCATGTCTTAGTTACTTTTCTCCCTGCTGAGACAAAATACTCAACAACGAAAGTTAAAGGAGGAAAGGTGTATTTAGCTCACTGTTCCTAAAGATTTCAGCTTATAGTAGGCTGGCTCTGAGGCAGAGTAGCATGGCAGAGACGTCACAGAGAAGAAACAGTCCACAGCAAGCAGGCAGGCAAAAGCAAGAAGAGACAACCACAGCTCTTTCTATCCCTTGTATCTTATCCAGGCTACTTAGGGCAGGTAGCACTCACACCCTTAATCCTAGTGCCCTTCATTTTAACATTGCACCATGAATCAGTTCCAGTGTCACACACTCTAGACCCAGCCATTTCTGAAAAAGCCCCACTTATGACTGCATGAGTCTTTGGAGTGGGGTGTCTAGACACTAGCCATATACCCAGATAATAAATCTGTCTACCATTGCAATGCAAGGCAACTGTCTTGTACTTTTGCCACACCAAGGGACAGTCCACTCAAACCAACATAGATCTCAAGAACAAGAAATGTCATTCATTTCTCATACTTGTGTGATCTTCTGATTAGCTTCTACGTCATAACTGTGGGAGGGGACCCAGCCCAGCCTCTGACCACCTCAATAGAGAGCCTTTGCCAGGGAACTCTGTGAGACTGTAATTGTTGTAATGAAATCTGGCTTTTCTATATTTAGTAATCTGCCTGTTCTTTAACATGGTAATTGTGATGGATGTAGTTTGAATAACAAGGAAGAAGGTCTGTAACTTTGATCTCTTTCATACTCAGTTTTGTATAAACACAAGTAGAATATTTATGGAACAAACCCAGGAGCTGAGATGTAGCTCAGAGGTAGAGTCATGCTCAGCAGGCATGAGGTCCTGGGTTCAAGCCCCACAACTGCAAACAGCAGCAGAAACCCAGGACAGATGAAAAAAATCCTGTGGGTCCCTTTAGCATAGATTTCTCAGTAGCTGATTAAAACATCTCTGAACAGCCTACTCCCTTCCATATTTTAATGACCCTAGAATATGTGTATGAAACTCCAATATTTCCTCAGTGATGAGCTTGAAGACTTTGGGAATACCAATCAATCCGACCCATGTTGATGAAAACATCTGCTCCTACTTAGCATATCCAAAATCAAAACAGAAAACAGTGATCCAGTTGTGGCAGGCATCCAGGAGAAGTAGAAGTGCACTCTCTGGATCTGCATTGGTGAGGGTAGCATGTTACCTTGCAGGGCAAAAAACATTGTTCATGCTGGGACTCAGATTGGACACTGGTAATCGTGCTACTGAGACACAGTGACAGGTACAGTGCTGGGACCCAAAGGCGAGCCCAACCTTCATCGGTGCTGGTATCTTCCTGTTTGTTTAATAGAAGGTCATTCCAAAGAGTCTCCTACAAACATTGGGGAATCCACACTTGAAACATGGATGATTAATATAGTTTGGGGTGTATCAGAGAGCTCTCAGGTACAAGAAGAATCAGTAGCAAGGGCTGGAGATTTAGCTCAGAGGTGCCTTGCCTATCTGGCGAGTGAAAGGTCCTGAGTTCAATCCCCACAAAAAAAATAAAAGAGGGAAGAGAAGAAGGGGGGAGGGAGAGAAAGAGGCTGGGAGAGGGAGAGGGAGGAGAGAGAGGAGGAGGAGGAAGAGGAGGAAGAGAAGAAGAAGAAGAAGAGGAGGAGGAGGAAGAAGAAGAGGAAGAATAATAGGAAGAAGAAGAAAGGGAAGAAGAACTAGTCAATAGGTGCTAGGTTTTGCAGTAGGTGCTAGATCAGTGGATACTGGGTCATGCGGGTTATGCAGCAGGTGCTTGTTGGTCTGTGCTAGATCATCCATTAGGCACTAGGTCAGTAGGTGTTAAGTCATGCAGATCTAATACCCACTATGCCATATCGTGAAAAGATAGAATTCCTAAGTAATCAACAGGTACATGGTGATTGAGAAGCCATGCCTATTAAAATCATGGAGGATGAGGCAATTCTGTCCCTGCATCAGTCTCCAGGGGACACAGGCACCTGAGATACCTGCCTGATACTTTCATTCACATAGAAGAAATAGCTAGAAGCACATGCATCAGGCATCTTTGGAGCCAAGTCCCACAGTGAGTGACAGAGACCCCTGTGCAATGGCTGTCCCTAAAGCTGCAGTCCACGGAGGAAGGACGCCTTCCTCTCAGAGGCCAGGAGCAGCCTCTCTCCCACGTGCCAGTCACCAGAGAGGTGTCAGGCTGTGACAGAGTAGTAGACTCTGTCTAGTTTAAAGCACCCATAGGAGAGAGGTGCCTGCTGCCTAGCAGGGTACAGTAGGAAAATGTTCAGCTTCAGGATGCATTCACATGGAACAAACCCGTGTGAGCACAGTAATGGCCAGCTTCCTGAGAGGCCATGAGGTGGAGGATGGTGATTAGCAACTGCCGCTGAGAAAAGAAACATGGGAGCTCACAAGGGTACCAAGGACTGTGAGCTAAAGAGCAAACAGGCATAGAAAATATAGGTTGTTCGTCAGAGGAAAGGAGAATATGGAGAAAAACACACTGCCTGGCGTGCAAGACTCACATACAATATCACCACCCATGTCTGGATCTGTGGTGTTAATTGAAGATCCCCCAGGGACAATAGTGGTCCTCAGGGAGGGTGGGTTCAGGTGGGCGATCACTTGCAACTGGAAGACACAGGCGCAAGGATGGCAGGGCCACTCTGTAGAGTGCACTTGTATTTTTACTTCAGGAGGTTCCCTGGAGAAGAGTGCTCACAAGGGGTACACTGCACTGTGCTCGCCAATCAGGCCAATTGTTTCAGCTGGAACCATTCCCGGACACAGCCAGGTCCCCCAACTCAGCCAGCAAGCAGGCCAGCCCTGGGCCAGGAAACTCTGGGCATCTCTTCAGTGACCTCCCTGGCCCCTGCATGAGGATTCCTCCCACAGCACCAGGGCTTCCGCCTGTCAGCCCTGCAATCTGATGACATCGGGTCCTGGTGGGGGCTGAGCGAGCTGCTGACCAGCAATGGGAATGAGCAGTTGGCATCTGCTCATCACAATGGAGCAGCACAGGTGGGATGCTGGGAACACGGTTGCGGTGGTTTGGACTCTGTCACCATGCTGGGGCTTGGTCCCCGGGATGGTGATGCTGAGTGCAACAGAACCTGAGGAGAGGTCCTTAGTTCATGGGGTGTCACCCTCTGGAGAGAGTCAGA
Organism: Petromus typicus; assembly: GCA_004026965.1. Lineage (NCBI taxonomy): Eukaryota > Metazoa > Chordata > Mammalia > Rodentia > Petromuridae > Petromus > Petromus typicus. The sequence continues at coordinate 15,590 of PVIR01004744.1, forward strand.
CAGTCTCGGGGGACGCTGTGAGTCCTCTAGCCCTTCCTGCTCTGGGTTTCCTGATTGTCTTGCCTCCACTGGCATCGCCACCACAGTGCCACCATCTCCGTGTGAGTCCCATGCTGTTTGGCCACTCACCCTCCAAACCACAAACTAAGCACACCTGTTTTCTTTATGAAGTCCTGAAGCACTTTGTTACAGCCTTGCTGTGCATTTCCCTAGGCCCAGATGTGCAGCTAAGGGCCCAGGAAGCCAAAGCCACACTAGGAAGTGACACAGCTGAGGAAGGAGGGGCAGTGGTTTCCTCCTATTCTTTTTCAGGAGCTGGCTCAGCACAGACGGTCCCTGGAGGGCTCTGTGTTGAGCCACTGCCTCTGCAATGTGCTGGGTCAAGTCACCTCATACAACTGAATAATCCCAGGTGGTCTCAGACTGACTCTCATGGAAACAACCTTGCCAACCCTCCGAGGGGAAGCGGAAGCACCCACCCCGCAGCACCTGCTGCCGGAAGTGACAGAGCCCCACATCCCAGTACACAGCAGACAGCTCCTGCTCAACTGACCTGTCTCTCACCATGCAGTAATTACCACACCAGCCTCCTCAGGTGGGATGAGCCGCAGGTGTCCAAACTGATGCTCTCTCAGGCCCCAAAGCATTATCAAGACCCTGATGCTGGAAGCCCCTACGTGAGCCCCAGAGGCCAGGTCAGTCAGAGGGTGCGCACAGAGGTGTCTGAAGACTGCTTCCCCAAGCTCACTTTACAGAGCCAGACGTGTGTGTGTAGATGCACAGATGAGTGGTGGGCTCGGATGCGAGAAAACTGGTGCAATATCGTGTGCACAGTAGAATTCAAGTAGTGACTACATGAACATCTGGAGAGCAGCTCTAATTGTTTCATGTGCTTCATGTTTTCAAAATGCATGTCGACATTGGAAGAAATGGGATGCTGTCTTCGTACACTTATTAACTCATTCATTTTAACCTGTTCGCATACCAAGTTTATGTTTCAAGCTACAGAGTCCACGTGGACAGGCAAACACCCTCCCAGTGTGGGCTGAGCACTCCTCACAGGAGCAGCACCTCAGCAAAAGTGACATGGGCCACCTCATCTCAGAAGACAAAGTGCCTAACACCAAACGTGGGAGGAAACAGAAAATCTTTGTAACCATGAACGTTATCTATGCAAAAATTTGACCAGAATTTTTATGCACAATATATAAAAAACTCTACACTCAAATATAAGAAGTAAAACAGTGCAATTTAAAACTTGGCAAAGATTGGAACAGACACTTGGTCAGAGACTACGTGGACAGCCAGTCACACGCAAAGACACCTACACCCTCAGCCCCAGGGAAGCACAGATCAAACCTGTGATCAGATGTCACCAGGCTCTCTGACAGCTGAAGTGCAGAGCAAGGGGGACCTCACACGTGCTAGTGGGAGTGCCACTCTGGAAAATAGCTTGTCTCTTTCTCACAGAGTTAAGTAAACACCCGTGAGCCAGCCTTCCCACATGTAGGTATTTAAGGTAATGAAACCTTATGCTTGCAGGAAACCTGTACAAATACATCGGCAGCATTTTTTCCTAATCGTGTAAAACTGGGAAAACCCAAACACCCTCAGTGATGAGTGGAGAGGTGCATGGTGGCCCTTCCTTGCTGCAGAATATTATGGAGGAAGGAAAAGGGTGAACTGCAGATACACTGGACACCTGCGTATCTCAGGGTGCTGCGCTGAGTGGAAAGGCTGGACCCAGACTCCCCCTGGATGACCTCAAAGGACAGCATTAAGCACAGATGACAACTGAATAGTAAAGGACAGTGGCTGTGGCCAGCAGAAGGCACAAGGAGGCTGACTGTTGCTAAGATTACACGAATGCAAGTATGGCGCCCAGACACACAGCGCTGCACACTTTGAACCCCAGGGAGGACAGTGCACTGCCTGCAGCCAGGTCAAAAGAGTAGGACCAGCCTTGGCACCACCTGGCTTTGGTAGCAATGCTGCACTTATGTAACATAAATTGAGGGGCATGGTACTCTGTGCTATCTTTGAATTTCTACAGGAACTCTGTTCTATTTTTGAAACTTTTATGAGTCTAAAATTATTTTAAAGAGTATATTTATATACTCTTTATATATGTATATATATGCATATAAGTTTTTTCCAGGTGTGTGTGTTACATATGCTTGGGGATAATTTATGTATGTATACATATATACACCCATCATATACACATATAGAAGGTCACTGGTAATGAATTTTAATATCCCTTCTGTAATCTTTAGACTGCAACTAAAAATACAATTTAAATACATGCTTTACATTTAATATAACAAAACACTTCAGAACACTGAGCCAAAAATATTTTTTAGTGGCAGACACTTGATTACCCAAAACACCCCAGTCATCACTTAATAAATACAGAGATTTACTACAACTGGATTTGCACAGGGGCCACTGATGGTATGGAAAGTACACTACATCTTCCAAGCTAGGGTGCCATCTGGGCCACAGGGTGTCCTGTTCATGGTCTGTGGCCAGGTGGGACTGAGAGAGGCCAGGCAGGTGATTTCTAGGACCTCATGACAGGGCTGGAATAGGCAGATCCAAACGAGGAGTTGGCTGATGGCTGTAGCTAGCAAGTGTGGGGGACACAGACATTCAGGTGGGGATACCTGCTACCCAGGAGCAAGAGCAGGATGAGCAGAGGCGGGGCCGGCAGCACACAGGGTACATAACTGCTGGGCTCCTGTGGGAACAGTGACCATGGTTCACCTGTCCCTCATCCAGAATGATCCTGCCCGTCCCAGAAAGTCTGGTGCCCAAGCCCAGGCTTCCCCTGGGTCCCTGCCCCTCCTCACCTGCTCACTCTCACCCTGCCTAGCACAAGTGGGCAGTTCTCCCCCCATGGCCTTGCCCTCTGGGGTCCCTCTTCTGGGACAGAGGCCAGAAGCCACTGTATTTCCCTTGTGGCTGACTAGTTCCTGGGAACACATGAACAGGACAACCTGATGAAATCCCAAATCACCATGCTGCATGAATTATTCACATGTCATAAAAAGAAATTCAATAGTTTTTCATCTTTCCAATATTTCCATTGAAGCACAATTGAAAAAAGAGGAAAAAAAGTTTGTGATGCTTAACCCCCAAAGGAAAAGAATTCAATTTAAGGTATAATTTTTTCCTGCAAATATAGAATACTTTACAGTTTTTTAACTTATTTTTGAGATAATTGCAGAAATATAGAAAAATTGAAAGAATAATAGAGCTGTTAGGCTTGGTCTCCAGTGTCCTGAAATCTTCAGAGATTACCATCTTTGCTCCCTATTAATATCCATAATTTCTGCTCTTCGCAAGTTATAAACATGTTCTTGCTGTATGTTCAACAAATCCTGTGTATTTTCAAAAAAAAAAATCTGTCTAAAACTCGGGAACTAGCATCATTACACTTCTGTCATCCAGAGACTATTCAAATGCCTGCAGCTCTCTCCATACTGGCCTTTATAGCACAAGATAGAGACCAGCTCAGTCCCTTCGGGGACCTCATGCTGGAGGCTGAGGTCTTGCTGTGTCCCCCTCGTCCTCTTCCCTCAGGGGGACCCTTTCTCCTCCCAACTCCTTGCAGACACAGGGAAGTGTCGGTATCTGGTTACTGGGTTCACCTGGTGACTTTTATGACAGGTTCAGGTCACTGCAGTTTTTAGTGGGTTTTCTATTGGCACGTGTTTGCCCTGTGTAATAATTGTGTCCACCCAGGGAGTCGGTACACCCACACATCACACCATGGTCCCTTTGACTCCTCTCCTTCCTCTCCCCTCCCCTCTTCCCTTTCTTCCCCATTCCCCCTCTTTCCCATCATCAGTCTTTCATTCTACTCTTCAGTGGTGTATTTCTGACACCACCTTCAGGGGTATGATGTGGTCAGGAGGTCCAGTCCTTTGCACACTGGCCTTGGTGAAACGTGGCTTTGATCACTAGCTTTGGTTCCTGCCAAGTTCCCCGCTGGCCGTGTGGCAGTGCTGTTCTGTTACTAGGCATCTTGTAGGGCTGCAGAGGGCCGCTGAGGATGCTGCTGTTCTGATCACCAGCCCCTGGGAGCAGCTTGTGAGCTGCGCTGGCCTCGGCTTCCCTCTGTGTGAGTCACAGCCTCGCTGTGGTGGAGGCGGGGAGGAGCGGCCCCTGGGCCTCTGCTGCTTCTGCCGATCCGAAGAGCACTTTATTTCTAGTTAGACCAGCGGCTCTCTCTTGCTCCAAGTTCCTGTCCACGTCCGTGTATACTTATGATAGCACACTGCACACTCCACTCCACATACTGCTCCTCTTCTACCCTTTCTCATACTCAGGCCCTGAAGAGGCTGCTCTGGCCACGTCCTGTCCATTCCCAGCCAGACTTGACACCTGTCTCCCAGGTGGCACCTGTGGCTGGAGAATGATGTCAGGACCAGGACAGGATCTGGGCAAGAGGGGTGCCTGCTCAATGCTACTTGGGGACCCAGTTTCCCCACAGGCTGAGCAGCAGGATGAATATGCATATAAATGCACAAGTGTGTCCACGCAGCAACACAAGTATGTTTACACACAAGTTATGTTCAACACGCATACACACATGTACACATGCTGTCAGCACCACTGGACCCTAGGCACAGTCTGAGGAGTGTTGGTCAGTGTATCTATATCACAGAGACTCATGCAGGTGGCTGCAATATCCCTAAGTGACATCGTCCTGGAAGCCACTATGGCACCTGGCAGCCAAGGGTGAGATGTGATTGTGAACACAACCTACATGCATTTCCACAGCTAGGTGTGCACTTTGTAACCAGTCAGTCTGTTGGCTGTCTTTTTCCAGGCTGTGTTGTATTCCACTGTTGTCATATGTCACCATTTATTTAACTGCTCTCCTCTGCATGAACATCTCAGTTGCTCCTAGTGGTTTGCAGTCATCTGCAATGCTCCAATGAGTAGCCGTGTCCAGCATGTTTTCTAATCTTTTGAAAGTGAGCCTTCAAGATAAATCCCTAGAACACGGGAATGTCATGCCATGTCCTTTAATATAATTGTAGCTTTTATCATCGTGCTCAGACCTCATAAGCAGAGACTGCAGGAGGAGTGAACTGGACTGAATCTGAGCGAGGCTGGTTCCATCCAGCTACCTCTGGCTCCTCCTTCTGCCGCCTGCTGGCCCGACGGCTGCGGCCATCCTCGGATACTGACTGGATGCTTGTCAGAGGAGACACAGAGGCACTTTACCTGGAACAGATGACCCTGGCAGAGTTCTGCCCACACAGCTCCCAACACGCCTGGATGCCTGTGTCCCACGCGTGCACAGGCCGCCACCATGGAAGACACTGCCAGGAAGGCCAGCCTCTCAGTTGCTTTTGGAGTTTGTTAACTGACTCATTGAGCAGAGCACCGGCCCCTGGGCTCCTCCCTGGCAAAGTGAAATCACATTCATGTGTGGCTTGGCAGCGGGAAGGTGACAGGACTGAGATCACTAGGGAAACCCCGTGATGGGGAAAATGGAAGAAACCCAGCAAGAGCCCTGATTGCTGGGATGTGCAGGGCCTCTGCGAGCTTTGTTGCTCTCACACCCTGCACCGGGACCCTATGCTCCACCGGCGATGCTCTTTGGTCCTGGAGGCCTTTGTGGGGTAGCCTCACTGCCTCCCACCTGCTGCAGACACCCCAGGACAGACAGCACCAGCCTCCCCCCAGCCTGCCTGGACACACGCGATGCTGCACTACAGAATTTCCCTACTGAGTTAATTTACCTCCCTCACTGCAGAAGATTTTCATAGTTTAGGCTCTTAGCAGGATTAGCATCTTCTGAAAACCCAGAAACCCCTCCTACAGGACTAGGGAGTCATTTGGGAGGTAGTGGACTAGGTACTTAACCCATGAGGGAAGTACTGCTCACTCATATTCATACTTTAGATATTTATTGATTCTTAGTCATTACTTTTTAATTGAATATCATTAAGTTTTTAAAAGTTTGCCCAGAAGCCAACATACAGAGCCCAAAGGGCAAAGACCCAGCTGCCCAAGACCCACTGGCTGGATGTTGCCTGCCACCCCGAGCCTGGGACCACCCGTCCCTGACAGACTCTGGCCCAAGGAGCATGCAAGAACCGTGACACTGAGTACAGTATGTACCTCATCCCTCTCACCAGGTGACAAGTGACCGTGGGTGGCACTCTAGAGCATACCCCACCCTCCTCTCTCCACTTCCTGGCTGCCATAACTCGAGCAGCTTCCCATCCACCAGGCCCCTCTGCCAGCCACTCCTGCTCTGGGAGTCACTGACTATGGGCTACAAAATGAGCCACAGTGAACCTCTCTGCCTCTGAGTTGTGGGCGTCTCAACAACAAAGCGGGTCTTGTCAAACACAGCGCCTTTCATGGTAAGATGGGGCCAAAGGTCAGCAACTGGTTGAGTGGCATGGATTTGTGGATGTGCCTAGCATGGGTGGAGGACAATCTGTCACCAGCACTCTGGACCGACCCCAGTGACCCTCCAACTCTGCTGAGTGTCCTTCACGTGGTCAAGCCCATGTGCCTGGAGCCCCACATGCACCGGACACCACAAGGTGCTCAGGACAGAGCCGGATGCAAACACAAGCAGACCTCTGCCCTCCTCATCTCAGGTGTCCCCGGGAAACCCTGTGCAGGCCGTGCATGCTGCATGTCTCCTGGTACTGGCCTGTCCTGTCCTCTGCCTGGTGCTTAGTGTCCATGCAGCTGGCCCCACAGCTCTCCTCAGAGCATCAGCCAAAGGAGGAGAATAGAGAAAGAGCTAGGGTATTCCTATCCACATTGCAGTTTGTCTGAGTTTTAATCACATATTTTAATCAAATGTGATTAATTAATTTGGCACTGTGCCATACTGTTGCGTATATATGTGGTTGCTCTACACTTCCCAAGAACAGTCTGCAGCATCCAGAGGAAAGCCTGGAACTGTGTCTTTGTTTCCTGTGATTTTAGTGTGATTCTCCCGGTTTCCAAAGCCAGAGTCTCCACGCCAGCTTGCAGGGTCCTCTGGGTAGCGGTTCCCAGCCTGGGCTGTCCAGGAAAAATAGTGGGCTGTGGTGACCATTGACGTTCATGGAACAGACCAGCTGAGAAGCAAAACCACAGAGTCTGCGGTGCAGAGGAGGAACACACTGGCCGTGGAGGCAGAGCAGACTCATTGTGACCAAATCATCCACACCCAAAGCTGCCTGGAGCCAGGACCCAGGGAGGAAGAGTCAGTCCCAGGCTCCATGGTCTGGCAGCCAGGAGCAGATTGCACAGACATCTGACAAGCCTCAGAGCCTTTGTGTAATGGAAAAGACAATGAAAGCAGTGATCACCTCTGGGGTGGCTGTGAAAAACGAGGGGTTCGTGTGCAGACAACACCGAGCAGCTAGGAGAAACACACAGAAAGGGAGCACCTGGCAACTAAGCTGTGAACAAGTATGCGCACAGATGGGCACCTGCTGTGCCAGGGTCTCCACCTGTATGTTCTCCACCTGGCATGCAGCTCTGGAAGGTCCAGGGTGGCACTGAGCCACAGGAGATGTGGCTGTGCTGTGGCCTGGCCCCCTGCTTTGCATATGATCTTAGGACACAGATAAATTGGTCCAGGGATGGAACTTGGGCACCCTACTTCCAGGGACCCCTCTGGAGTCCAACCCAGTGGATCCAGCTGCAGCTGTCTCTGCTTTTAGGGCTCCAGAGAGCTCAAGAGGACAGGGTTTGTGTGTGGGAGGCCCAGCAGGAGAATTCGGCTCAGCCCTACACACCCTCCATCCAGTGAGCCCCTCTGACTGCCACCTGGGCAGCTCACAGTCCACACAGCTCCCCGGAAATGGTGTATCCCAGGGTGGTTTTGTTTTCCTTCTCCAAGGGCCATAATTACAGTAATTTTCATTTCCTGTTACTGCTCCCAAGACCACATGGGAGACAATACGCATAGTAAAGAAATGGAGATTTCACAGATGCAGCTCTGGGGACAAGATGCTGAGTCGTCCCAGATCCATGGAGGGGAATGCACCAGACTCATTCCTGGGCACAGCAGGAATAGTGTTCTTCAGTGCACACAGGTGGCCTAGTGCTGGCCTGGGGCTGTGGCCAGTCCCTTTGTCCCCTCCCTGTGGGGTGGAGCCTCAGACTCAGGTCTGTAGGGACAGCAGTATGCACTGGAAGTCACCACTTCTGTCCAAGAGCTCTGAAGTCCCTACTCATGGTCAAGAGCCATGGTGAGCCCTACTCCTCTCTGCCCCCTAGACCAGAGCTGGGAGCACAGAGTTCCTGGTCCCCTCACAACCTAAGCTGCCCTGATGCTGGTCAGAGGCCATGCCCACAGTCTGTGTTTTTAATTCGCAAAACTAGGAAATGGCCTTGTCATATGAGCCCCCACCCCGTGTCTGGGAGTCAGTGTCTAGGGTACCTCCTAGACCAAGCTGGGAGGCAGCGAGTCCTCTGAGATCACCCCACAGCTAAGTGCTACATGAGCACTCAGTGTCTCCAGTGCCAGCCCCAGCACAGTGCTGTCACTCACTGCACTCTCAGGAGGAAGAAACCCTGTTTGTCGTAGGGAACACCATCTGGCAGGGCAGGACTCCATCCTTGTAAGAACTCAACAGTGTTACATTGAGAGCTCTCTGAGCCACCCCCATCACGCCTCCCACACCAGAGTGCTCAGGAGGCAGTGGCCCAGGCTGGTGCTTAGTCCTGGGAGCGACCAGCCACCAGGCAACAGAGACATATCTAAAGGAAGCTTCTTACAACCAATCCCAGTTCCTCAGGACAGAATTGATGCAGGTTGGATTCTGCAACTTCCACATCCTGACGTGGCTCAGAATCAGGCAATTTGAAGGCAAATTCGGGACAATGCCCTTCCATCCACACTGGCCCTGCTGTGTTCTGTAAATAAGCAGGAGGTTGTAGTAAAAACCAAATCTGGGGAGGGGAGGCACGAGTCCTCTGGAAGTCCTTGTCCCAGACCCTGATCAGCGACACTTTTGTTCCCACTGTTCCAGCCCACGACCCCAAAGATCTTCATCATATGAGGTTCTTCCATTACAACAAATCATTTAATGTCAAAGATATCTTAGATTGAAAACACACTTCATATCACACATCTTTGGCCAGAAACTGTTAGCTGTACCACTTTACCCTGGGGACACCACACCCTGACAAGCTCTGTGGAATATTGTCCCCATCAAGCCACCTAACGTCTCACATGGTTTCTACTTTTCTTGTCCTCACTGGTCTCCTGCAGTGGTGCCTGGTTTGGGACTGGGCACTTGAAGCCCATGACAGTGACAGCAGCACGGGCTCAGCAGCTTTGGGGTCATGCTGCCCCATCCGTCGTGCACCCACCTCCCGACAGCCCCACCACAGCCCATACTAATCCCCCTCCCCCTCTCTCTGCAGAGTGACTACTCCAGCGACACAGAGAGCGAGGACAACTTCCTCATGATGCCTCCGCGGGACCACCTGGGGCTGAGTGTCTTCTCCATGCTCTGCTGCTTCTGGCCGCTGGGCATCGCAGCCTTCTACCTGTCCCACGAGGTGAGGCCTCTGTCTACCCATCAGTCAACACACCATGGTGCTATAGATGCGGCACACACGGGCCAGAAGGTGGTCAGCTCAAGTGACTGGGGGACAGGCAGGGTTAGGCCCTGGGCGAGCAAGCCTCACCCGGCACACTGTCCTTTTACCTGGGTGTGCTGACCGTCGGGGAGAGCCTGCACGATGGGGGCAGGGTCATTTGGTAGAGGGCAGAGTCTCTGGGGACCCAACCTTTAGGCCCAGGGGCGGGAAGCAGGTGTCTGGCAAGGCTGCATAGAGAGGGAGGACAACGGTCTCTGTCCTCACAGAAACCCATGCTTTGCAGGACTCTGGCCCAGTGGCATTCTAGTCCCCAACCCAGAAGTGAGGTGTCAGCATGATTCTGGCCTGGTCCCTTGAGTTCTGCCCTCTCTACCACTCACACCCCTGGCTTGTGCCCACATCATCCCCAAAGGAGCCTCAGTTGATTTTCTCCTCTAGCCGAGGATAAACCCCATGTTCTTATCCATCAAAGGAGATGGCTTTGCTTGCCAGTGAAGTAAGAAATTGCAGCCTCACCTCATCCTCTTCCATCACCTCAACCAAAATTGGATGAGGCAACCCCACGTGAGGATACCACATGGTCCCCCACGTGGTACAGGAATGGGGTTCTGTGTGTGGATACAGGTGCAGGGGCCCATCCCCGTGGAACCCAAGGAAGGAAGGTCCTGGGGTGCTCACTCAGGGGCCTGTCTGCTCCAATGGCTCTGAGGCTGAGGCTGCAGCCAGCTGGCCTGGGTAAAGTCTTCTTCAGGTTGCAAAGTGGCATCCCCCTGCCCAGGGCAGGAGTTCTCTCGAGGCTTCAGTTCAGGTGGCCTTGGCTTGACTGGCACAGGAGAAGCCTTAAACCATTTTCTCTTCCCATTGTGCATCCCAGATGGTGCCAGACACTTCCCTGGCAGACCCAGGTGGAGTAGGGAGCCAGGGAGGGCTGTGGCCAGCCTGAGGGCAGAGGCCTCATCAGGGACAGGTGCATGGAGAATGGGTGCTGGCAGGAGTGGAGGCACAGTCTCCCCAGGAACCACAGTGTCCTTGTTAATCGGTCTGGGCTCCTCCTTGTGAATATATTCCATAATGGGTAGCACAGATCTTTCTCTAGCAGCACAGCATAGGCAGAAGTGCCAGGCACTTGATGACTGAGCAGAAGGAGGCAAGACTAGGGCATGTACTGGGGCACAGAGAAGGGACTTTAGTTAGATAGGTGGATCCATGGATGGATGGATGGTGGATGGGTAGATAAGTGGACAGGTAGATGGATGGGTACATGGATGGATGGAGAAATATATGGAGGATGGATAGATGCCCGTGGTGAGCTGAACTTCAAACAAGCAGGAGCAGTCTAATCTAAAGGGGAGGTCAGGACGCTGGGGCATGTTATATTCCTGCCCCTAGCCTGACATCACACAGTCTCTGGTCTTCCCAGGCACTGCATGCTGGCTGCCATTGTGTCCGCACCTCCCTCCTGTACCCAGTACCCAACTATCTCTGGGACTTAGGGTGGGCACACAGACTTCCTGGATTTGGATTTCCAAGCTCGGGGTCAAGACAGATATTCCCATAAGGAGAGGCGCTACTTATCCCCAGAGGTAACAGTGGGCTCTGTGTGCTTCGGCAGGTGCTGGGGGGAGGGCTGGCAAAGCTGCACTCTGGGTACCAACCTCTAGGATTGTTTTGCTCCACGTGTCCCTCCCAGCTGATGCCACCCTCTCTGGAGCAGGACACATGGTGGACAACACTTTGGTCCTAAAGACTACAATTACAACAAAATGAGGGCTGCGGTTGCAAGGCTGGTGCTTGGACTCTTTCTCAGGAAGTGATTTCATTCTCAGCATGGCATAAGCCTCTCAGACCATGGCTGATGGGTGACTTGTGACATCGCATTCCTGTGGTGGTCAAGGGGATTCTCATTATTCGCGAAGCAGTGGAAGCGTATTTCTCTCTTACAGGCTTCTGAGTTCGATTTTCAGAGGTGAACCTTGGAACAGTGTGTTAGGGAGGGGTGGCCTGCATGGCAGGATGGGAAGAATAGCCCCCAAGACCCCCAAACACCCCATACCCTCCCTTGTCCTGGAGAATGGATTCTTCCCTGCTTACAACACAGGAGAGCTGCATGAGGGGTCTGGCTGTGTCCTCCTAGATTCTTCTAAGTGGTTCCACTGACAGCCCAACCTGAGAAGACGAGTAACAGGAAGCCAGCAGACCCAGGAGAGAATCAGCAAAATTCAGTCAGCATCGCCTGTGCCGAGCCAGGCTGGAGGAAGATGCCACCCACTCCAAGGCCTCTTAGACTCCACAGCATGACTTGTGGGGTTCAAGGGAGGTGACAGGCAAAGAGTGTGGGCCCAGCTACCAAGGCCACCTGTTGTGCAGGGGAACCTTCCACCACCCCGGGCAACCTTGGGGTTTCCTTTCATTGCAGCTGCCATCTCTGGTGCCCACACTGATGCTATGCCACATCTGCTTATCGTCAGAACACCCTCAGGGAGGCCGAGAAACATGCAGCTGTTTTGGAGAACAGAGCAAAACCCTGCTCGGCTGCCTGATTAGATCAGTGGCCCTGGAAGTCGTCAGGACTGGGTGTTTGGGCTCCATCCTCCTCAGCAGGCCACTCCTCCCGCCCCAGTTTCTCAATCCTAACAGGTGTGGAAGTTGTTCCCAGCAGTTAGAGGCAGGAATTGGGGAGCAAATCCCAGGAGCCTTTGGGAGCCTCTGGGGTGCAGGGACGGTGAGGCCTGCAGGTCTACCACCTGTGGACGTGGAAGAGACTAGCAGAGCCGTAAGAGCCCTTTCCAGAGGACACCTTTCCAGTGGCACCTGCATACTGCTGGACACTGAGCCTTCCTGCTGCCGTCCTGCCCCAGCACCATCCTCCAAGGCACCTGCTAGAGACACACTTCCCAGCAACAGAGGGCTGGGTCTGAGCCCTCACTGTGCCCAGTGGGGATGGAGCCAGGCCAGCAGGAGAGCATGGGGGTAGTCGCAGGCCAGGGCCACATTTCCCACAGAGTTCACTACCTGCTGTGACCTCAGAGCCAGGAGTTCTGTGGTGCGGAGCTCAGAGAGGAGGCAGCACCCACTGAACTCAGGACTGGAGCTTCCAAGTGATGCAAAGGGATAAACAGCCCCCAGTCTGCCCGGGTGACCCCCTCTTACCGAGCCTCAACAATGAGTCCAGAAGGCAAAACGCTCTGACCTTCATTTAAATGAAAATGAAAGAAGTTCAGGGTTGGATGACTCCGGAGACGCAGAGGAGCAGCAGACACACACACAACCAGCTTCAAAATCCAGGGTCTGCTGCAGCCTGACCGAATTCTGTCTACAGCGATTCAGAGGGAAATAAACAAAAGCAGGACCACATGTCGCCTCCTGAATCCACCCTCCTCCTGGCCCAGGTGGGGGCTGAGGCAGCCCAGGAAGGGGCGGTGGTAATGAGCTGTGAGATTTGCCCTTGGGGTCCTCTGTTGGGTCCCCAGGGACAGCAGCTGGACACCCCAGGGGCTCAGGTCTGGGTCTGGCATGGAGATGTGTGGAGTCCTCCAGACAGTCCTCTGTGTTAGGGCATTTATTATGTCATTATTTGATTTCATTTCCTAAAATGTTTCTTTCTTTGCTAACTGCAACATTATAACAATAATTAAATGAGGAAAGGGTTTTCAGAGCCAGATTATGAACTTTATGAATAGCACTAGCAACGGGAACCAGGGAAATGGAGCCGGTGACTGTGTCCTTGAGCTCTGCCACAATCTGGCCTCACTGTGCTCCCTGGTCCTGTGCCAGTCCTGGGGCTCAGCGATAAGCAGAGCCCATTGAGGCACAAGCAGAGGACAGGGAACAGGAGAGTGTGCCAGAGACCCAGAGAGAGGGGAGACATCTCAGGTTGTGTGGGGAGCAAAGGGCTGGACAGGGAGTCTGTGGTGTTTTCAGAAGGATCTGCAGAAGGGGACATTGCTGACAGGGCCAGACTGGAATGTCTGTTGGGAGATGGCCACAGGTTTGGTGGTAGAGGAGCAGGAACAGTCCAAGGACATCTACAGCACTGAGAATCCTGTGCCAGTGCACACTCCGTGGCAGGGAAGATCGAAGCTGTGCAGCCACTGGATGCACCTCCCAGATCTAGGGAGGTCAGAGCTGGAACAGACAGACACAGGCCTGCAGTGTGGAAAAAGGGTTGATTGGTCACCTCGGCATGTGCACAGAGAGTTGGTCACACTCAGCTGCAGAGAGACAGACAGCAATGCTATGGGAGGCGAAAGGAGGCTGGGGTGCTGGCCACACACTGCGGAGACACCTGGACCTCATGCCTGTGGCCCAGCATCCTGTGAGCACTGTGCACTTCTGTTAACGCTTTGCACATGTCCAAAAGGAGCAGGGTGAAGGCAGCAGTCTGTCCTCTCTGAAGAATCATACCTGCAGTGGTGACTGGGCAGGCTGCTCACAGCTGAAGATCACGGAGCACGAGGCAGGAGCCCCCACATCCTAAGCGCACGGATATACCTTGGAGTTGCAAGACATGCAGCAAGGAGCGGGGCTGCGCCTAGTGCTGCGCACACCTCACCCTCAGGGCGCCATCTGGTTCCCTCCCTCTCCTGGCAGATTCACGTGGGGACTAGCAGGAGCAACTAGACAGAGCCCAGGACCCCTGACCGGCCTCAGCGCCACTTCAGGGCTGGGTTCTGAATTGCTGGGTTTGAGGGACCTCACCACCTGCTGCCAGAGTCAGAAGAACCACGTGGCTGGCTCCAGGGACTATACATCCCTGCAGAAGATCTAAAGCCAGCTCCCCTGTCCCCAGCGAGATGATGGCCCTGCTGTCCTCCCTCTGGCTCCAGCAGACTGCGGGACATGAAATTGTGGGAGAAGATAAGCAATCTCGGGTAATGAAACAGACTCCGAGTGCCGATCATCTCTCCCAGCTCACGCCCTCCAGCAGTGCAGATGTGTGAGTTCAGCATGCCAGCCTCCTCCCACGCAGAAAAGGCTCCCAGGAGAGGGCGGGGGTCTCGGGTGGATGCCTCACTTGCTCTAGAAGGAACTGAGCATTTCCCATCTCATCTTCCCTCCCAATGCTCCTGCTAATTCTTGCTGGCTGGCTTGTAGGGTTCTTGCCCCCACTCCAGGCCATTTCCCAGAGAGATCCCCAACTTCTGCCCCTGCGTGGGACCCCACTTTGTGCGGCCAGAGCTCCTCGCAGGGCATGTGGCTCCATGTGCGGCCCTGGCTTCTATCTTGGTGCTCATGAGGGGCTGACTATGCCGCGTCCCATGCAGTGTCCTCATGTCGGGATGTTTTGCCACATCTTCAGGTTTTTAATACAGAAAGAACAAGCTGATCTTCCCTTGGAAAAATGTGAGGTCAGGGAGATAATTTGAAAATAGGGCAGAGGAAGTGGCTCAGGACTTCAACTTATTATCATGCTGTAGGCCTCCCACGGGGAGGCGAACTCAGATTTTCTGGGTTTATTGACGTATTTATCTCACCTCGTGTCTGCTCCACTGTGCATTTGAGGAGCATCCCGGCAAGACCTGGGGGACAGTGACCAATGGCCATATGCATTTAAGAAGCAGACAGAGCTGGCAAACCTGGGCTGTGAGCCTGGAAGGGGCCGCCTGTGCTTCTTGAGTCTCCATCTCACCCTCAGAGCATGATCTGCCTTCTGTCCTGTTTCTTTCTCAAAAGGCCACGGTTGTGAGGTAGCATTTTCTCCATGTTTTTCTTCCAGCGCATCCACTTTCACCTTGTCCTGGGGATGCTGAGGTGGGCAGGAACATAGAGCACGCACGTGCATGCACACACACACACGCGCACACACACACACACACACACACACACACACACACACACACGCCCACACCAGTCCATGGGTCACTGAGCCAGTCCTTGAGTCAGGCTGGATTGGGACAGATGGGCTCTGTGTGAGCCCTGGCAGAAAGCCCTGTGGGCCCCGACTCCACAGGGCTCCACTGGGCTCCCCACATCCCACAGCATACTTGGGGGTTGTGCTGCATTGAAAACATGAGCCCAGACCAAAGGAAACTGAAATGAAAACATGGTGGAACTGATTGCACTGGCTCCTAAGAGAAAGGATTGTCCCAGCTCTATGTGCACCGCCAAGGTCACCCCCACTTAGATAATTGCCTTGTACCCCCACACTGAGTCACAGGCTCCCCCACAGCTCAAGGACACACACCTGTGCAAGGACACCGAGCTGGGGGTGGAGGTGGGGTCCTGAATCTACATGAGGCTGAAGCCAGGGCAGGGCCAGCAGCCACAGCCTAGGGGGACAGGTTGGCTGAGTGCCACTGAGGCACGTGAACCACCAGCTCAACATCGAAGCTGCCTCCCAGCCCCTCAAGAGCCCTAGGCCTCCCCTGTAAGTGTGGAGGGACTCACGTCTTTCCCAAAGCCTGGGAGGTTATCACAGCACACAGCTGTCCTGGGCCAGGCTGCAGCTCCACCTACCCATGCCATCCGGGGGGTATAAACACTGACATCCAGAACACAGCCTGTGTGAGCCGCAAGATGGAGCCCACCAATGAGGGTTTGCCTCCCGTGGGAGTCCTGTTCCCAGCGGGGCTCCAGGAAGAGCATCGAGCAACACCAAGCAGAGGCTGCAAAGGGCATCACAGCAGAGGGTTGCACTCCCTCACACCCCTGAGACAGAGGTGTGGTCCCCGCACTGCCGAGGGTGCAGGGTGCTCTGAGGCTCCCTTACAGCAGCTTTTGGTCATTGTCACCTTTGCTCAGCAATGGGCTTGGAAGGGGTCCAGTCTGTCCCCAGCCTTGGATGCATCCTGAGCCCCAGAACGGCTCTGGCAGATTGTGGTGGGTCCCTATGGGCCCCTGAGGAGAAGGCATCATCTCCAGGGCCAGCATAGTGGCATTTGCAGGCCAGAGACAGGGCCCACAGGAGCCAGAGAAGGATTCTCGGCTCCAGGACACCCTGGGGTGCCCACATGTGGCTCCCAGGGTACCACTCGTGGTCACTTGTTCTTTTTCTGTCTAATACCAATTTATTTCGGCTTTCTGCTTTGGTTTTCCCAAGGGAAAAAATGCTGATTTATCAGTTACTCTTCCATTTACCCTTTCAACAGAGAATCTGTTTCGTGATACAGTATCCAATCACTTAGAAAAACTGGTCAAATGACTTCATCTCTGTATCATCACTAAAAAGTGTTGACTCTGCAGCTGTGGCATATATTGTACAATTTTGAAAGTTAGGGAAAAAAGAGAAAGGACCAAAAGAAAAAAAATCACCCAGACACAGGCTGTGGGGTGATCTTTTAGTCCTTTGCGCATGTGTCTTTGTGGTTATTGGCTTCTTGGTTTTAATACTATGAATGTAAAGGGGATTTTTAAACCTTTAGTTTTTAAAGAACACTCAGAAGAACAGTTCAAAACCATAATTGTTCAGCTTAATAAATTACAGTGGTCCTGTGGTTCACTTAATTTGTTTTACAATTTGGGGGAAGATGGCTGTGTTTATGTTTGTGAGGGGAAAATAGTCACAATCATGCTCTGTCCCCAGTGCAGAGTCTGAAGAGAAGCATGGTTTTGCCTGACTCTTGTTTGCAAACAGAAGCATCTGTGAATTGAGGCATTGTTGTATTTTAAAGCAAACAGCCAAGTAACTATACTCTTGGTCAAAAACTGAAGCATTCCAGCCACCCAGGAGAAAAACTCTGCCCTTCCTTCCTCTGCCCCATCTGTGTGCCTTCGTGCCCACTGGGTAGCCCTGAGGTGATGCCACAGAGCTCTCAATCTGCAGAGCTTCATTATTTTACCATCTTGATCTATAGCCCTGAGCCCCATTCCTGTTTCATCACTGCACTTGGCAAAAGCCATGTGGGATATAAATAACTTCTTTATCCTGTCTCCGTTCTCTGAGGACAGTTTCCAACATTTCACTGCTAAGTGGGATCTTTAGATACCTCATTTTGAATTTGTGAATGGATGTTGGATTGATCAAAATCTTTCTGGGCAAAAGAGAACTATGTGAGCATTTTCTTTTTATCAACAAGTGTGGTAATGTGCAGTGACTACCTGAAGAGGTTAGCCTGACCCTGAATTCGAAGAGGAGACCCAACCAATGGGTCCCTGACCCTTGCAAGCTGTGGGACATGTGCATTCTCCTTTGCTTGGGTTTCTGCATCTGTGCTCTGGTGAGACATTGACTATATTGTCCTCTGTAGCAAATTCTTCATTAATTTGGGTTACTTGTGCTGAGCTCTATTTTTTTCCTGGACAGTGGAAGTTTGTTTAAAACTGAAATTTAATCATAAAGTCATTGCTGTACCTAGGTCTTTAAGAGTTCTACCTATCCTATCTTCCAACAGATTTTATATTTCTGTTTTAACATTCAGATCTTTGGTCCATTTTAATTTGAGTTTTATGTGACAGACATGAGTCTAGTTTAATCCTCAGTGTGTGTACAGTCATGTTTTCCAGAACCATTGGTTAAAGAAGCTATCTTTCTTCCAGTGAAGCTACGTGGTCCTTTTGTCAAAAATAAGGTGACTGAATGTGTCTGGAGTTGTTTCTGCACCTTCTAATCTGTTCTATTGATTCTCAGGTCTATTTTATACCAGTACCATGCAGTTTTTATCATGATGGCTCTATAGTATAATTTCAAGTTAAGGATTGTGATGCCCCTTCCTTGCTTTTGTTGTCCAAAATCATTTTTGCTATTCTTGCTCTCTTCTGGTTCCAAATAAATTTTAGGAATGTTTTCTCACGTTCTGTGAGGTTTGCTATTGGTATTTGGATTGGGACGGCATCAAATCTGTATAACAATTTTAGGAGTCTGATCATTTTTACTATGTTGGTTCCTCTTACCCACAAGAAAGATCATTTGACAGATGCAAATTAAAACCATGTTGTGATCCCACCTCACTCCAGAAAGAATGACTTTATCAAGAAATCAATCATTAATAACTGTTAGAAGGGCTTTGAGAAAAAAGAACCCTTCTCCTCTGTTGGTAAGAGTATATACTGGTACAAACGCTGTGGAAATCATGTGAAGTTTCCTCAAAGAACTAAAACTGGAAGTTCCTTTTGATCCAGCTACCCCTACTTGGTATCTTCTGGAAATAATTAAAAGCATCAAACCACAGTGATATATGCACACTCATGTTTAGAAGAGCACAGTTTATAATAGGTAAATCTTGGAAACAACCCTAATACCCATCAACCAATGAATGGATAAAGAAGATGTGTTTTTTATACAATAGAGTATTACTGGTCATAAAGAAGGATAAACTGAGACATTTCTAGCTAAATAGATGGAACTTGAGACCATACTCTTATGTGAAATAAATCAGACCCACATGTGTAGAAATTGCAGTTTGTCTGATGTGAGAAACTGAAAATGTAAATAAGGACCAAAGTGAATAATAAGCATTGTGAAATAAAAAGAAAATGTTTAGGGCCAGGGATTTAGCTCAGTGGTTCCGGCTCCTGCCTTGCGAGTACAAGGGCCTGAGTTCAGTCCCTGGTAACCACGTACAACAATGCTGGGCATGGAGACTCACAGCCACCAACAATCAGTACCACATACCATAATGCCTTGTATGGTGGCTCACGCCTATAATCCCGGCACATGGGAGGCAGAAGCAAGAGGATTGCTGTGAGTTCAAGGCTGAGCTCAGGGCCAGCCTGAACTACAGAAAATGAGTCCCTGTCTCAAAAAAAAAAAAATGTTTAAATGGGTACGGGCACTAGGGAGGGGCAAGAGGAAAAGTAAAGGAGAGAAAAGAAAAAGAATGAGAAAAGAAAGATAAATTAGAAGCAAATCTTTTATAAATAAGGAGGGGAGAAAGATTTGAAGGAAAGGGAGAGAAATTTAAAAAATAAAAATTAAGATATATCATGTACAAGTACAAATTGCATTTGATGAAAGTGATCAGTATGTATATCTAATTATGCCAGTAAACTTAATTAATAATTCCAAAAAACCTGAAATTATCCCAGTACGCAGGAGGTAGAGACAGGAGAATTTGGAAATTAGGGCCAAACTGAGCTATACAGTGAGAGCTTGCCTCAAATAGAACAAAAAATTCTGAAATTATTTACAGTTTATATCTTTAGTTGTATTTACTAGTAGAGTTATCAGAGCCTGGACCATTCTTCATAAAAAGGTTTCTAATTAATAATTCCTTAAATATTGATAAGTCTAATTAGATTTTTGTTGCTTCTTATCTCCATGATTGAAAGTTGTATTTTTCTAAGATTTTTGTCAGTTTCATCTAAATCATCAAATCATCAATTCCTTTAAAGGTGTGTGTCTGGACCTTTCTTGTCTTCTTTTTCAGATGTAGATGGGTGGGTGGCTGGGTGGCTGGACAGTAAGAAACCTCAAAAATCCAGCTGTTGTTGAATGTTGTCAGCCATAGTGGTGCAACACACAGTCTGCCCACTTTGACCACCCTGCTCAGAATCTCCCAGTAAAAGGTTCCGTTGGGTCCCAGAGCCAGGTCAGGACACCCCTCGGTGGGACCTGTTGGTGCCAAGTCCTCTGTTTTGTGTCATTAGACATGTCCTTTGTGTTTGCAAGAGAAATATTTAGTGCAGGCATGACATTTACAAGACTATCTGACAAGATCCACTCCCAGAACCAAATGTAGTGCAAGAGATCAGAAGAATCCAGCTGAAGGCCTGGATCCCACAGCAGTGTCCTGTTGAGTCCGTATCAAAGGCCGAGGAATTCATGATGAAGACTGATAAAGACATCTCTGCGAGGTTTGCTAGTCTGGCCTCTGCACCGGAAAGCCCACGGCCGGTGCTGGGAGCTGAAGAGTCTATGCCAAGAACCAGGAGGTGCCGCTTAGGGCGAAGGCCAAGGCCAGCTCCTCCCAGGAGCACAGCAGCCATCCTTGGTGATGGGAAAAACTTCAAAGACAGCCAAAGCTGTTCCAAAGAGCAGCTGAAATGAACGTCAGAGAAACAAAGTGCTTCCTGGGGAAATCAGCATGAAATCCTTTGTTCAGTTCTCCTTTTATACATTTCAATAGCCAGCCTCTATGAGTGGGTCTTCCATGCCCAGAGCCATGCCGACTCAGTGCAGCAGGGCATCCTCAAACCGACAATTAGTCATTTAACTACCACATTTTGCTTTAACCCCAGGGTGGCCCTGGGAGTGGAATTCTGGTCAAGTCCCCTCCACAACATCTCCTGGGTCTGCCAGACCCTCTCATAGAGTGATAATATTGGCTTTGTTTACTTGTCCACTCTAGGATTAAGGTCGAATTCTGCTATGACTTTTTTTTTTTCTGTTCCAATTACCTGCCATGATTTTTAAGCTGGGTTTTTGTCTCTTGAACATGAGAGCAAAGCTGTTTTATGGTCTCTGCCTGATAATCACAACCCTGGGTTCCTCCGTGTCTACTTTTCCTGTGTGTGTTATTCTCATGTTCTATCTTTTTAGATCCCTGGATCACATGTTCTGGGAACTACTCACAGTAATATCTGGAAGGTTAGGAAGATACTGTCTCCCTCACACAGTTCTTTCTGGGCTTTGGGGTCACTTTCTTCCATTCACCATGCTTGTGCATATGGTACTGTGCTTAGGGAGAGGGCAAGTGTACTCTGCCTCAGTTTCCCTATTGCCTCCCTCTATGGCACTCTGGCCCACCGCAGGGGTCAGTTTACCCACATCTCCCTCTTTGGTGGGCTTTGAGCCACATCCCAGATCCCCACTGCCCCACAAAGTAGACAAAGCTGGCCCTCCTAAGGACCTTTGCACGCTAGCATCTGTCCCAGACATGGTGTCCCCAGCCTGTTTGGCCCTCTAGAGTCTTGTCCACTCTCTGGTCTTGGGCTGATAACAGTCCCTTGTCTTCCGTCTCTTTGGTGCTAAGTGAACTGTTCTTTAACATCCCTGTGAAGTTTGCAAGTCTGGCCTCACCAGGAGCAGGAATCTGCATTTCTCTGTCTCCCTAATTAGGTGGACAGGGAATATATCACTTTTCTATGAGACACTTCCAATTTAGGGTGCAAAGTCTTGGTTGAGGAATTTAGTCTCCACTGCTGAAATTCCCTCTTGCACTAATTGGAGCCTGCGCTGATGGGGGCTGCATGACTAATCAGGAAGCAACCCTGCCACTAGGAAGGATTGGGGAGTGGGACAGGACCATGTGCCTTCCCAGACACCAAGGGAGAAATGGCCCTGGCTGACTAATATAAAGAGCCACCCCACAGGTACCCAGCAAGTGCCAGGCATGTGTTCCTGGAGCAGGGATTGGCACTGCCACACTGCTCTGTCCTACAAAGATGAGCTAGGTGGCTTCCGAGGCAGCCCCCTGAGAGCTTCCAGGTGGAGTAGGGGGATTGCGTGGCTGAGATCCAGTCAGGCTACCAAATGGTCTGGGCACGTGGCTCAGGCAGGGCTGTTTACATCCCTGAAAAGGGCAACCTTCTCACAGGGCATGAGTTTCCTGGCCCTTTGGGCTCATTCCTGCATCACAGACTGAAATGACAAAGGCAGAGGAGACCTGAGCTAGCGGGACATGCCCAAGGAGGCAAGAAGTCATACGATTCAGACTTTACATGCCCAGGAGAGAAAACTGGCCTGGAAGTGGGGAGGCAGTAGAGGGCAGAGGCCGTCATGCAGACTGAACTCTGGTTAATGGGAGCACTGCAGATGCCAAGGAACATCACACAGCAGTGGGGCATCAGGAGGAGCAGGCAGGAAGCAGCCTGCGTAACAACATCTCTGAAATGCCCCTTCCTCAGTCGGAACACATTTCCCAAAAAGAACTGAGAGGAAAGCTCAGTCAGACCATGTGAAGCCACTGTGTACACCTGCTGCCTACCTTGGAGCTCGATGGAAGTGGACAAAGAGAGGCTCAGCTAGGGGACACTGTGAGGGGACAGATGGGCAGAGAAGCCACCTGTAGAGATCTGGGACAGTTCACTCCCCACCCCTGGCCCTGGCCTGGAATATTTGACCTGGGACCTCCCTTCCAAACACTTGCACTAGCTTTGAGTGTTCATCTTTCCAACCATTTCTCCTATTGACCCCCAGAATCTTCACATTTGATTCCCTAAACCTGGTTACAAAGACAAACTGGAACTTTTCATTAACTTTTCTCAATATTATTTGTGTAGGACATGTCATCGTGAAACAATGAGACCCCGATCATGAAGTCTCGTGGGTTATTCTTACATACCTCACCATCTCCTTCTTTTGTCCCCATTATCCTCTCTCTCTCTTTCTCTCTCAACCAAAACATTTACTGATACATTTTAGATATATTTGATGATATCATTCATCATAGGAAATTTGTACATGATATATCTTGGTTTTTTCCCATCCCCCTTTCTCCCTTTGACCCCTCCTTATTTACAAAAGCTTTGATTCCATTCTTTCATTTTATGCTCTTTTTTTCTTGTTCTTTCTTCCCCTTTCCCCTTCCCTCTCCCTGTTCTCCTTCTCATTTGAACATTTTCTTCCCATTTCCCAATATTTATTGTACATTTTGATCCTTATTTCCACTTTTGGTTTCTAACACCAAAGAAACAATGTGATATATACACATGTGTATCTGATTTATCTCATTTAAGAGTATAGTCTCAACGTGCATTCATTTAGCCAAAAATACCTCAAGCTTATATCTCTTTATGGCAGAGTGGTACTGTACTGTATTTTAAAAATCCATGTCTTCTTTATCCATTCACCAATTGACAGACATTTGGACTATTTCCAAGATTTAGCTTTTACAAACTGTGTCACTATGAACACAAGTGTGCATAGATCACCGTAGTATGATTTTTTAATTCTTTCAGGAAGATAACAAGAAAAAGAATACCTGGTTCAAATAGAACCTCATTTTTAGTTTTTTGAGGAATCTCCATACTGATTTCCATACTGGCTGCATCAGTCTACACTTAACCAACAATGGAAAAGGGATCCTTTCTTCCCACGTCCCACAGTACTTGTTGTTGGCTGATTTCTTGATAACAGCCATTGTTCCTGAAGTAAGATGGAATCTCAGTGTTGTTTTAATTTGCAAATGATCAGTGATGTTGAACTTTTTATTTATTTATTTTCTGTTCCCACTTCTTTATCTGAGAAGTGTTTATTCATTTTAAATACCCATTTTTTGATTGGGTCTTTAATTTTGGGAGTCTGAACTGTTTGAGTTCTTTATATATTCTAGATAGTAGTCCTTTGTCTGAGGAACAGTTAACAAAAATTTTTTCCCACACTATGAGTTGTCTCTACTCTGTTGGTGGTTTATTTTTCTGTGCAAAGACTTTTTAATAAAATGTGATCCCAGTTGCTTGTGATATTTCCTGTGTAACTGGGGATTTGTTCATAAAGACTTTGCCTACAACAATGTCTTCAAGAGTTCCACCTATTCTATCTCTCAGAACATTTAGTGTTTCTGTTTTAATATTTAGATCTTTGGTTCACTTTTATTTGCGTTTAATGAGTGATGAAAGATATGGGTCTAGTTTTAATCTTCAGCATGTGAAAAAAACACTTTCCAGAACCATTGATTAAAAAGAAAGTTGTCTTTCTCCCAGTGAAGCTAACTGGCTCCTTTGTCAAAAATAAGGTGGCTGAGTGTGTTTGGAGCTATTTGATCTTCTAATCTATTCCTCTGTTTTGTGAGTACCGTGGTGTTTTTAATCACAGTAACTCTGTTATATAATTTAAAGTCAGAGATTGTGATGTTCTCTGCCTTGTCTTTGTTGCCCAGAATTGTTTTTGCTATTCTAGGTCTCTTCTGGTTTCAGATGAATTTTAGGAACGTTTTCTCTAATTCTTTGAAAATTATTAGTATTTTGATTGGAATTGCATTGGATCTATGTACAGTTTTTGGAGTCAGGTCCTTTTACTCTGTTGGCTCTTCCTACCAATGAACAAGGGATATCTTTCCATTTTCTGATATGCTCTTCAATCTCCTTTTTCAAAGTACTGAAATTTTAATGTAAAGATCTTTATTTCCTTCATTAGGCTTATTCCTAGATAATCTATTTTTGGATGCTATTGTTTCTCTAATTCCTCTCTCAGTAGGTTTATTATTTGTGTACAGGAATACTATTGATTTTTGAGCATTGACTTTATATCCAACTACACTACTGAATTTGGTTGTTAAATCTAGAGTTCTTTCAGTGGAGCTTTTAGAATCTTCTATGTAGAGTGTCATATCACCAGCAATGAATGATAATTTAACTTCTTCCTTTCATATCTTTATTTTTTCTTTGTCTCATTACTCTGGCTAGTGTTTCCAGAACTATATTGAACAAGTCTGGTGACAGTGGACATCCTTGTCTTGTTTCTGATTTTAGAGTGAAAGCTTTCAGTTTTTGTCCATTTAGTATGATGTTGGCTGTTTATTTGTCACACCTAGATGCAGAAAACATGTTTGACAAAGTCCAACACCCATTCGTGATTTTAAAAAAACTCACAGAAAATGGAAATAAATGGCAGTCTGTATATCAATCTGACAAAAATCATGGAGGTCCGTTGTGAGGTCCTAGCTCCTCACTCTCCCTGTGGGTTGCAGTCCTCACTTCAGATCCTTGCTGCCCCCCGGGGACCTGTTCCCCTGTCTCTTCTCCTCCTCACGTTGCTATCCTACAGTATCTATTTCTCTACTGTTCATCATTCCACCATCTTCCTGTCTTATCACATTATTTTCAAATGTCTCCAGGTTTTCAGGAAATTGACCCATCACACTGGATCTGTTAGGCACCATCTGAGGCAGAATTAGCACATCTCACCACAGAGCACAGGTGGGCAGGTGGAGGTTGCCTGATGGAGCCATGAATCTTCTGGAGTGAGAGAGAGGAGGAGGGGAGGACAATCCAGACTGATGGGTGCAGTGTTGAGAGCCCTGGGACTGCCTAGGAAGGTGATTCAGAACACCTGCAGCCTCAGGTGGTCACAGGGAAATGCAGACTGGGTAGGATGGGCCCAGCCAGTGCAGGAGCCACACTGGCTTTGTAGACATATTTGTTAGAAAACATGGCCAGTGGGGCAGGAGGGCCTCATACACTATCACATGCACAGATTTGAATTTGCATCCAGTAGAGGTACAGTGGCCACTCAGTGCTCACTAAATACCCAGGCGATTTTTCTTCCCTTCCCCCTCTCTCCTTCTCTCTCTATATCTGCATGCTTAATATACTGACTATAGTATCTGACAGCTGTTTTGAAACTTCTGGATTTGCACAGTTCTTCATAAATATTAATGATCTGCGGCAGCCAAGACAAATCAAATTTCTGATCTCTTTTTTCTAAACCCCTGATTGTAACTTTCTGGATGAATAAATGCAGTGTGTCTGGTTTATAACTTGAGACATTTAGGATGGAATTTTTTTAGTTACAGATGAGATATTGACTCAGTAATTAGTGTCTTGGTTTTGTGTTTGTGTGGCCATAACAGAGAAAGCACTCGTGTTGATTTGCAAGGACAGCACCCACATGCATGCCCCACACACTTCTAATGTCCTGAGTGGCACTCTCTTCCTCTGGACTCACGGTAACCTCTGGCATTTCCCATGGTGGCCCTATTCTGTGCGAAGTGTGCTGAAGCTCCAAGGGGGCAGCGACTCTCCTCGTCATGGAGACCCTGCATCCCACACCCACAATTCTTAAAGAAGAAGTTTGTGTGTCTGAGATTATGTAGAGGATTCAGTCCACAGTTGGCAGATGCCATGAAAGAGAGTGCAGTGGCGGAGAGCTGCTCACGCCATGCAGCCGGAAGCAGAGAGAGAGGGAGGAGCCAGGGGAGAGATGCCAAATAACCCACGTAATCCATCAGCCTCATCTCCTAAGAGCACACTCAGCCCCGAGTTCATCAGTTGTTTAGCGTGCCAATGAGTGTGGCCCCGCCATGATCCAATCACATTTCAAAAGTCCCGCCTCTGAACACAACAAATGTGAACTGCAGACTTTCTCAACCCTACAGGATTGACCTCTCAGGATCAGGGGCCACTGCTGCTGCCCTCGCAGTGTTTTCAGACAGCTAAATCTATACAAACCACGCAGAAGCAGTGTGAAACTTTGCCCATGAGTCTCATGATGAGACCTGAGCGTGACTGTCCACCACCACAGATTATGTCAAGGGGATGTGCCCCTGGGGACCACAGCTGCCAACACTGCCAAGGTGGCCCACAAGGACAGATTTGTGTAGGAAGGGCATCCAGGTGCTTCCATGCACTCGTCATGTGGTGAGATGGACATTCCAAGTCACAGAAGCCACAACCCTGGTGGCGAGGACATGCCATGTCCAAATTGCCATGCCCAAATCCACAGTCCCTAGAAAGACAGGGATGCAGAGGCAGCAGGCTGAGTTTCCCCCAGAGCAAGAGCTGGCTCAGAACTTCCTGCGTGGTGTCAGATTTTCACACCCCTGGGTGGATATGCCACCCTCAAAACTCATTATAACATGGGCACCTCACCCATCCAATATGAAAAAAGAAGAGAGGAAAAGAGAAGAAAAAAAAAAAGAAAAATGGAACATGTTTTTAAAAGCTTAAGTCAGTTGATGTTTAAGACAGCAGAACCCGGAGAATTTTTGACAGAGGAGGTTCTGCAGTGCTACGTGTACCACGCTGGTACAAGCCCCACTGGCAGAGTCCTAGGGAGCTGACAGAGGAGTCATCAGGAGATGGCACAAAACAGAGTCATACTGGATGGGGATGACATTTTTGATGTGTGATTTCCATGGGTGAAAGGCAGCCATGCCCCAAACCCCTGCCTGGTTGCTCCCTCCTGCCTCCTGTGAGTTCTGGGAATCCCAGATACAGAATGGAGTGAATATCAGATTTGAAGCCCAGAAGCCCTGCATGTGGGCTGGGACAGGAGAGCACCTTTATTCTGCCCAGTTTCATTGTTCTGCCCCACCTGGACACAGGAAGCTCTGCTCTAACTTACTGGCCCCCTTGGTTGGGACATTGGGTCCCACCCTTGGGACATCGGCTGCCAGCCATGAGACCCTGGGCAGTTCACGTAGCTTTCCCAGGCCTTCTGGGTAAAACTGAGAAGATAAGAGTGCCTATGTGGGCAGGACAAAAGGGGATGGACCCTACCCACGAGAGGGACACCATCATCCTGGACCCACACAACCTCTCCTACTCCTCATCTGTCACCTTGTACAGAGCCACATCCCAAGCTGGCCCAGCATTGGCTTCCTGTTCTCAGACCTGCTGGTGGCCACCAGAAGAGGACCCTGACTCAGTGGTGACCCAACCTCAGACCTCTAGCCATATTCTATGTCCAGTGTGTAACCAAAAACCCAGAGGGCACCCTCCCTCTGCCCCTGACCCTACTCCACCCACGAACTCCTATTCGGACTATAGAACCAAGTCTGTATCGACCCCTCAGCCTCTCCATCTGGAGGCCCACTGCACCTTGTAGCCTGGCTTACAGAGAGGGGACTTGGATATTTTTGCTTAAGTCCAACCCCAAAGGACAGGATGTGAATGGTGGCAAATGGGATTTCAAGGGAGAGAGGTCATGGAGCCTGGCTGCTGGAGCATGGATGGAGAGGCGTAGCCTTGGGTGTGGGGAAGCTGCTGCCGGGTGCAGGTTCCTAGAGGACTCAGGGCTGCAGAGCAAGACCCTCAGGCCCTCAGCAACCCCTTGGCAACAATGAGACTCTCTGTTTGTTATTGACAATTGGTCAGCTATCCCTGAAACAGGTGCCCACAGTCCAGCACGGTCCTCTTTCCCCAAGTCCCACTTCCTTCTCAGCTCAGGTTCAGACTTCACCTCTGAGCAAAGTTCTCCATCCCCCAGGTCACTTAGAAGAAGGCTCGAGTGGGAAATGAATCATATGGCTGAGTGCAGATGACAGACCCCAGCATTTACAGTGACACTGTCACCAGCTTAAGATGTTGACAGTGTCTCAAAACATTGTAAAGTTCATTGCTACTTTGAGGACATATACAGGAGCTGACGGTATAGCACGGAGCAGCCCAAAGGCTGAGTATGCAGGGATCCACACAGACAGCCTCCTTCCTGCTCAGACCTGTGCTGTGCTTTGCACATTTCAGACCGTGGCTCTGGGCTGGAGGCGGCTCTGCAGCAGAAACTCGCTTAGTGTGACGAGACCCAGGTCTGAGAACAGACAAATTTAACACTGCGCAGGAGGAGCTGGGGCCTCCGCTGGCTCTCCTCCCCTCCCTTCTCATCTCTAGAGAAAACAAAGCCCCGACCTAGCACACAGCTGAGGCTACTGTACCAGCTCTGGCTGCCCTCCCATCTATACATGGGGCACCCACGGGACCCTGGCTTCCGGGCTGGGCAGGCACTGAGAGTTGAGTCTGATGAGAGCCCAGCAGCAACCTCCAGGGAGACAGACAAAGGTCGGTCCTTCTCCCAGGTCACAGCAGACACCATTCCTCAGTGTCCAGGCCACATGGGGACAATGGGTGACACACAAGAAATGTAGAGCACACAAACTAGAAGAAATGGGTAGTGCTGCACAGACCACTGTGGTCCCTGCACTCAGCCTCCTGGCAGAGCCTCCACACTGAGCTCCATCCCCAGACCTTGTCTATTTTATTGTGAGACAGAGTTTCTAAGTCACTAAGTTGCCTAGACTGGGCCTGAACTTGCCATCTCCTGCCTCAGCCTCCCAGAGTCACAGTCCTGGCACAGTGATGTGTGGTGTTTTGGAGCATGCACATGTCCCTCCGCCCACTCTCATCCCAGCTGGAGCTGTCCCCCTCCACACTGAGTTGAAGAACAGGTGGGACCCCAGCTCTAAGTTCCCCTTTGGGGCCTCAGTCCCTCACCGGCCCCAGATGCAGGATGAGTGACAGATGGAGGACAGGCACATGTCTTCCTCTGTGGCAAGCACAGTGCTAGCCATCCTGAGGGCCCAGCTTTCCAGTGACCATTCCTGGCCCCAGTGCACCTGGGTAGGAAAAGGCTCATCTGGGCTGAGTCCCACGAGCCAGGCCTGAGGCCAACGTGCCTGGAAGCGAGACCTGCAGCATCTCTGGAGTGAGGACCAGTATCACGAAGCCCTGGTCCCCAGCACCACCGGCTTGTCGTGGCAATCCTGCTCTTTGCAGCGTCCCTAATCCAAAGACTCTTTTCCTTAGCCTGCATTTCTGCCACCCACACCAGAGGAAAAAAGGCCATCACGGCAGTGAGTTTCATTACCTCCGAGTTTACTCCCATCTTTTGGAGCTAGAGAAAGACGTGCAGTGCTAAAATATGCCCCCTGTTGTGGAGACTTGTGATGCCCTCCATGGAGTAGAACTAATGGAGTGGTTCAGGGCTTGGAAATAGCTATGTTGACCTTTTCTCCCCTCTGGAAGTTTTTTTTTTTTTTTTATCTTTCCCCTTTGTCCCCTGAACTTTGTAGGCATGTGCACATGTGTGTGGGGGTGGGGTCTGTGTGTGACATCAAACTCCTACAACCCAGGGACCTCGGCATCTGTGCAGTGGATCCCAAATTGAAGACAGAGGAACAAGAAATGAATCAGAAGCATGGAGGAAACCATCTGGATGTCCTTCCTCAGTTGGCACAGACTCTCAGAGGAAGTCATGGCATCCTTGGAGCAGTTGCTAGACAGTCACCCTAGCTCCTGGACAGTCACCCCAGCTCCTGGTGAGGCCACCTTCCCAGCCACAGCACCCTGAGATCGTGGCCCTGTGGTATCCCTGCTGGGTAACAGCTGAACTATACACGGGGCCCTGCTCTGGTCCCACTGCCCAGCCTGCAGGTGCACAGTAGGTGTGGAGTTAAGACTGCTGAAGTGCCCACTATGGAGGGGGTCCTTCTGCCATCAGTTGCCGGTGGTACATGGAGCCATGGCAGTGTCTCATGGTGCTTTGGCAAGTATCAGGCCTCTAGTCCATCTCGAGGGAAATCCCGGCTGAGGTCGCCTGAATGTCCCAGGGTCCCCAGTCAGGGTGAGAAGACTCAGCCAGCGCTAGGCTCCATCCCCTGTGGGCAGAGAGGTGGCCCAAGGTCCTCTGCCTTGTGTTCAGTGGTCACTATTGTGGTGAAGATCCTTTGTCTTTCCTGTTTCTGCTGTGAAGGGGACAGAGGGCAGTAGGTCCCATTCATCCTACACTGAGGAAGCAGCAAGGTACACTGGACAGAGGTCATCACACCTGATCATGGAGAAACTCTGCATGAGGCAGGCATTGCCTGGAGGGCATGGGACAAGGAGGAGCAGCCCATGTGGGGCTCGGCCTCCAAGCCGGCATTCCAGGCCTTGCTCCTTTGAGAGACCAGGGAAGGAGCACGGAGATTTCCTTCCCAAGGAGCACCAAGAGAGACAAGGTTGGACAGAGCCAAGAGCCAGGAGTCCACCACCCAAACCCTGCCACCCACCCTTCTGATTTCAGAGGACCTCCTGGCAGGGGGCTGTGTAGCAAGAGCAAGCAGGCATCCGTGCATGTACACACACACCCACAGGTACACATACTTTCTTGCACACAAGCCTGTGCATACACATGATTTCAGAATTCTGCACAGACTTTATTTTTACTTTTAATGTCTAGGATTAATGTACGCAATGTCATCACTGCGTAATTGTCATCATGGCTTGACTCTGTTCCCCAATGCTTGAGCTGGAGATTCCGTCCCCAAGTTCACGTGTTGACTGTGTTGGGAGCTGGGTGCCGAGCAGCTCATTGTGCTGGAGGAGGTAGTGACAGGGACCCCACGATGGCCTCTGACTTTATAAGAAGAAGATGAGAGTGGAGCTGGCCCCATCATCCTGACCCACTGTGTGACGCCACATCAGGTCACAGCAAGGCCTCACCCACAGAGACCAGTACCGTGCTTGCCAGCTCCCCAGTCTCCAGAGGCATGAGCCATGACACTCCATTCTTCACCAGTCACCAGGCCCATGTATTGTGACATGGAAACAGAAATGAGCAGACATCATGTGCCCCTGTGGACCTCAGCACTCTGCCCTGATGGAAGGGGGCATCCCCCAGATGGCCACCAGCACAGGCTGTACCCCAACCCCTGGGCTGCGTGACCCTGTTGACATCTTGTGAAAAATCAGGGAGGGGAAGGAGGAACCCAGCTTCCTGGGCTCCATCCCTGTGTGTGGCAAGGTGCACCGTAAAGTTCCCAGGTGAGGAAACTGAGGCATGAGAGTCTAACACGGCCAGGTAGCTAGAGCAAGTTCCAAGCCCTGCTCTGGAAGACACCAGGAAGAGGTAGGTCCCTCATCAGGATGGCCCCATGTCACTTCCTCTGAGTTCCAGCCACAGTCTGAGTCGTCCCTACTGACTGTACAGGGACAAGGCCTCACAGGAGGCCTGCTCTCAGTGTTCTCACATCGCTCAGGTTTTTACTGAAGATGGCAACCTGGTGATGTCTGGAAATAGCCCCAGACCTGGCAGCCTGAAGCAGCCCTGTGTGACGCTCACAGCTGCTGTGGCAAAAGGCTGGGGAGGCGTCGTGCAAATGGTCTGTTCCTGCTCTGGGGGGCTGGGACCTCAGCTGAGGAGACTCAAGGCTGGGATGACTTGAGAGCCAGAGGCTGGGACACCTGCAGCTTTTGTCATCCTCCGCTTGAGACCTTGCGCTGCAACCAGCTGGGGCTCTAGATGGGTCATGGCCATTTGAGGACCCAGGCCATCTGTCCTTGTTATAGCAAGCAGCTGCTCTCATGAGCCAATGTCCCTGGAGCCACGAGCGTCACTGCAAACTCTGCTCATCAGGGCAGTGGGGGACGATACAAGGACATCAGGGATGGGGGCTTCAGGGACAAGCAACGAAGGCAACTCTCTGGAATGAGACTGCATCTGCTTTCCCAGGACAAAGGGGAATGGTGCACCCCACACATCTGTCTCAGATACCTGGGAAATGATGACAGGACAATGCTCCTTCTGAAATGCTCTACCCCGAAAGAATGTCCTGTTTCAGGGCCGAGGAGTTAGCTCAGTGGTTCCGGCACCTGTCTTGCAAGCGCAAGAACCCAGGTTCGATCCCTGGTAACCACATACCATACTGGTCACGCCCAGCAGCAACCAGTACCACATACCACAGTGCCAGGCATGGTGGCTCATGCCTGTAATCCCAGCACTCAGGAGGCAGAGGCAGGAGGATTGCTGTGATTTGAGGCTGAGCTCAGGGCCAGCCTGAACCACGAAGCGAGACTCTGTCTCAAAAAACCTAAAAAAAAAAAAAGAATATCCTGTTTCAAATTAACACTTCTCAGGCCTGAACTGCCTTCTAGTGCATGCACATGTGGTCTCATTCTGGTAAAGGAAAAGGGTGCTTTTACCCCAAAGGTATCCTGTCCAGGAACAGCTCTGCCAAGTGCATGGAGAGGGCCAGGCTGGGCACCTCGCTCTTCTTTACTCAGCACAGGAGACGCCATGCTGGCCAGGCTGAATCTGGCAGGCAGGACTCCGGGTGACAAAGGGAAGCTGAGGCAGAGGTATCCTGCAAATGTACAGGAGGCAACAGCAAAAATACCTCAGCTGAAGACGCCCCTGGAGCCTTTGCTCCCCTCCAGCTCAGCTTCTGGGCATCCCAAGGGCAGAGAATACAGATAAGAACAAGCAGGGAAGTGGATCTTTCCCAACTGGGAAGGGGACCGAGAGATGGGGGGAGGAACAGAGACAGGGATCGTGTTGTGCAGGCACAGCAACTCCCCACAAGAATATCCTGTTTCAAATTCTTTTTCCTGTTTTTTTTTTTATCCTTATGCAGTGCAAGATGGGCTAATAAAAAATATAAAGAAATAGACACAAGGAAAGTGCCAGGAAAGCTTAAGTGAATAATTTACTGTACCCTAAGCAAGTGCATTGCACTGCAGAGGCTGGAGCTGGTGGGTTGGCACCTGGCTGCGCCAACCTCGTGGGTGCTCTTGGAAAATGTCCATTACAAATACACCATCCCAGCCATGCTGAGGCACTGGTGCCTAAGCTCGCACTCTGCTCACTCACATGGCTTCTAATCCTTTCTCACTGGCCCCAGTCCGTGGCTGGTCTGCTGGTGTCACCTTCCTTTCTCTCTATTTGCAGCAGAAGCAGTGTCCTCAGCAAGCTCTTGACAGGGACACTGCTTTGGAGAAGGGAGAAAGGTCTTTGAAGTCATCCCTTTCTGGAAAATACCCAAAGCCACTGTGCACCTCTAAGAAGGAAACTTCACCCAAAGTCCAAGGTCCTCCCTCCCCTGTTCTACCATCAGAGAACAAACCTCACTTAGGGGTGGGGGCTTAAATTTCTCTCTTTGTGGAAAAGTACACAGGGAGCCCCAAAGCCAAGAAAGGAGGCAAAAATAAAAACATTAGAGAAGTTAGAAGCTTCTGGGACTTAACTACAATAAATGTCAAATATGTTCCAGCTCCTCCTCACACTAGCATGAATTCTCACAGCACAGTTAATTTGCTTTACTTACCTCACTCTTCATACCCGCTGTCTGTCTTCAACAAAATCTTGTAACATGTTCCAAAAATCAAGAGAAGGCTAAAGGGACAGGAGACCAGCAAAACCAAAGTCAACCTTGGCTGAGACGCTGGAATCCTCCCACGGGTACAGAAATGAAGACAACCTCGATTGCCGTGCTAAAGCTTTCGTGGAATGTAGGCTCTGTGCAAGCACATAGATAATGTCAGAGATGAAAACTGTAAAAAGAAGTGCTGGAAATAAAAACCAGCTGATGGGGTCATTGCTATAGACCCGAGTCCTCACAGAGGTGGAGAATCATGTTGTGAGGTTCATAGGGCAACGCAGCATGGCCAAGGAAAGAATTGGGTGACCCTGGAGATGGATCAGAGGAGCCGTCTGAGATGGAAACACAGAGACAAAGACTGGAGCAAGAAGCAACAGAACACAAAACCCAAACCCAATGGGACAGTCGGAGGGAGGTCGCACATGTGATCGGCGCCATGGAAGACAGCGGTTCAGAGAAGACGCTGTGAGGCCCTAGACGCTGAGCTGTGAATCTGAGGAGAGGAGAGAGAATCAGGGAGAAAGAGAACAACGCAAAACAAACGGCAGCCAATAAAATCCAGAGGTGTCATATTTTAATGGTAGGAAACTGAAAGTAGAGAGGAAAGCTGATGTCTCCAAAAGAGGCAGGTCCCTGACCTACAGAAGACAGGTGACAGGCAACATCAGAAACTAAAAATGCCACTAGCCAGGGAGGGAACATATAGACAAACAAACTGCCAGCCTGGAGCTGCCAGTTAGAGAAGACATCTTCAAGAGCTAAAGCACTGTCTCACACTAACAGCTGAGGGAGGCCCCTGCAGGCAGAGCTGAGTCCAGGAGAAATAGTCTAGATTCTCTGGGTAGAAGGAAAGTGACCCAAGGCTTGATCAAATACTACAATGAATGCTTGCATTTAAAATATTTTTAATTATTACAGCAAAGACACATTTCCTTGACACCTCTCCCAAGTCCTCCCGCTCGATTCCAACACTTTTATCCCATTGTTCTTGCAACTTTCTGAAGCAGTTCTGGAAGTCCTCTTTCATGAGTATCTTTTCTTAATTACCCCAATGTCCTACATTGATTCAAAACTTTTATTGCAATTTCTGTCAAAGAAAAACAGGATGTTATGTTCTCATTTGCCTTATTCAGTAGATCTGGTGCCAGGGGACTTCTAGCTCCTCCCCAAAGTCCAGATGGCCATGGAGGAAGCCACTGGAGAGCAAGAACAGCCAGGACTCCAGAGCTGCCTCAGAAAGTGGCAGGAACCCCGCTGGAAGTATGTCTAAAGTGAGGAGAGTAGTGGCAAGATGTCCTTTACTATAATCTGTTTAATGTAAACATTCATCATATTTTTTACCACACATGAATCTTTACGAGGATCTGATGTAGAAACTTGCATCTACAGAAAGAAAGGAAGGATGAAACACAAGTGAAATACAGTCCTATTCTCGATTTTTCTGGAAGGTCCTGTGTACAGAGTACTAGCCAGAGTGCATGTAGGAAAATTAAGAGAGGCCACAGGTGTAAGGGAGGAGTGGACAGCTTTCTGCTGCAGGGAAGCCACTGCACCTGGGAAGCAGGATGCCGTCCTTGCACTGGGTAAGTCTAAGCACACATTGTGAGCCCTGGGCAGCCACTAAGTGGAATTTTTTTTTTAAAGAAATATAAGTCAGTCAATGGAGGAGATAAAATGGAATCATACAAAGTGCTCAGTGGAAACCAGAGACTTGGAAACAAAAACAACAAGCAGGCAAGGTGGGGACTGTCACTCTGCTGCATGAGTCACTCCTTCAGTGTGAGTGTTCTATGCCTGCAAGGATTGTCAACCTGGAGAGAGAGGAGAGGGACCCTGCTGTAAACTGTTTGCAGGAACACAAGCCTTAGCTATACAGACTCGGGCAGAGTGAAAGTAAAGGAATAGGAAAAGTTACCCCGGGCTGACAGGAGTCAAACACAAGTGGAACAGCTGCATTGACTTCAGACAAAACAGACTTCAAAACAAGGAAGAGTATGGAGATAAAATAGGCAATCACATAGAAGTTCCAATTCTCAGCTACTTAGGAGGCTACAGCAGTTTGAACATGAGTTAAGGACAGCATGAGCAACTAGGCAAGACCCTGTCTCAAAACAAAATTTCAAAGTGGGATGGGAAGGGGGATGTACCCCAGTGCTCAATGGGTTCAATCCCAGGAATAGAAAAAAAAGTGCTGGTTCTCCAAGAAGATGAAGACCTTTGCTCCAACCACTACATCACAATAAAGCAGAAGTTGAGGGGAGCAAAACTGGGATGAGGATGTGATGTCAGATGGAGGCTGTGAGTCTTCATTATGGCAAGTCAGTTTGACTTGAGAAAGAACAGTCTAGACAATTAGTAGGTTAGGGGTGTGTCTGTGAATGACTGACATGCAGACCAGCCAACGGAGGGGAGAGATCCACCCATATGTGAGGGAACCGACCAATAGGCTTGAAACTTGGATGGAATTAAAAGAAAAAAAGGCAGAGTTCTTCATCATCCCCTTTGAACATTAGTTTCAAGTTTCTTCAGGCTTTCATTATAGACTCCCACTATTGACTCTGCAGTGAGCTCCAGGCCTTCGACCTTCGTCTACTACTGGATCCTCTGACTTCCCTTGTGTAGATCACCATTTTAGATTCTTCCTCTAAACCCAACACATAAATCCCTATATGATTATACAATTTCATAATTATATTCCATATTATCTAAGTTACTTTTATTGATACTGAGACAAAATACCCAACACCCAAAGTTAAAGGAGGAAAGGTTTATTTCAGCTCACAGTTTGTAGAGGTTTCCGTCCACAGTCAATTGGTTCCCAGCACAGGGTGTATGGCAGAGAGAGGGGCATCGCAGAGGAACAGTCCTATGCAAAGCAGGCAAGAGGCATCAAACCAGCAACAAGCAGCCATCCTGCCTTTCCCTTTTATCCCATCCAGTGTACTATCCTTTTGGGTGATGCCACCCAAAACTGTGCTGAGTCCAGGGCCGAGGATTTAGCTCAAGTGGGACCGCACCTACCTTGGAAAGCACAAGGGCCCAAGTTCAATCTCCAGTACCACAAAAAAAAAAAACTATGCTAAGTCCAATCAGTGGACTAGTTTAGTGTCTCAAAACATTAATCCCAGCATCATACACTCTAGATCCAGCCAGCTTCCAATATCCCACTTATGGGTCCATGAGGCTTTCGGGGACATCTAGATACAAGCCATAATGCATACTGATTCTGTGCTGCTAATGAACCTTAATAATACAGAGGGCCCTACATCCTTGTCAGTATAGCCAGGTGGGACATACAGAGAGTCAGTAGAGAGAGGACACCTAGACCACTCTGCCATCACCTTGACCTTGACTTCCAAAGGAGATTCCACCCAACACAGATCATATGGGAAACAGTCACACGGTGTGCCAGATTCTGGCTCATAAGCAATCCTTATAAAAGTAAAAACAATTTTTAAAATTCAAAGTCCATAGTGTATGAGAAAGAAATTAAAACAGAAATCAGTAACAGAAAAAAACCTGGAAATTCCTTCTATATTTAGAATTTGGAACTACACTTCTCTTTAAACCATGTGTCAAAGAGTAAACCTCAAGAAAAACTTTAAAATATTTTAATGAAAAAAATAGAGTTTATGAGATACAGTCAAAATAGTGCTTATAGGAAAATCTGTAGTATTAAATGAATATTTTAGGTAAAAATAGCTAAAATCTACTTCAGCTTCTATTTTAGGATAATAAGGAAAAATTCGTGTAAAAATGAAAGAAGTTAGAAAAGATAACAACATTGAAAACAGGAAAGAATGGAGAAAAATCAACAAAACTATATTTTGTTTTTAAAAAAAAGATTTGAAAAGGAAATGGAGAAACATCTGAAAGAATGATATAGCAGGGGACTGGCTGCTGTCCTGCTCGCACAGAACCCACCGGGAGCATTTGTGTGACCTAGTGCAGGGTCCACCTTACAGCGTCTGCGGACTCCGCCTGGGGTCGAATGCTTGCTCGGCTCAGAGCTCCCTGCCTGCCTGGCACAGACTGTCTGTGCTGTGGCCCCACGTCCTGAGTTCCTTTGAACAAAGTGCGTTTTGCCTGCGTGGGACATTCTGTCAGTGGATCTTTCCAAACTTAAGAGGAAACACCCTCAGTACTGGGACTAATGCTGTCTCGAGCCCCAGTTTTACCAGTTATTCGGGTCTTACCAGCAGCAAACTCTCCTGCTACCAAATGAAAAGAGAACATCACCAGGCTGTGTTGAAAAATTCAGGGTCACTGTCACTGACAACCAGGTGAAGGAACTCTAGACTCCTCAGCGCCCCCTAGCGCCCTGGAAGCAGCGCCTCCGCAGGCCTCAGGACCCAGGACCACAGTTACCCTGCACAGATCATCGCCCTGGACAGGCGTGGGGGAGAAATGCTAGTACAACCAGCTCCCCCACTTCTTTATGCAGAATTCCCCTGAGAAGAAGCAGGAGCACTGGCCGCCAAAGGCTGTGGAGAGCTTTCTGACTTTGCCAAAGTCCAGATAGGCTGCAAAGAGGTTCGAGGAGCAGTGGGCACCCTGGGGCTCCAGCCAGGGCAAGGGCCATGGCAGAGCGACCCGGGGCTCAGCAGGGCACAGAAGGGCCCCGTCCTGCACTCCCACGGCTATGGAACCACACATCCCAGGGCTATCAAACACAATGTTCCCCATTCTCAGATGAATCTCCAGAGACATTTACTGTGCGGGGAAGGCATGATATTTAGGCTTCAGATAAGCAGGAATGTGATTAATTTTTCAGGAGCATAGGCAGGGGCCTCAGGAAGATGGCGTCACCACATGAGATGGAACAGGAAGGAGCCAAACGTAGAACCAAACCTGCATGCACACTGCGGGAAAGGCCTCCTGACTCCTCCCACCCACAGCACCTATCTTGGTAAAGCTGCAAAACCACACCCAGAATTTTCACACAGGCTGGCCAGTAGCATCCACTGCAGAGTTTGAATAAAGCATGCTTCCAGGCTGCTCCACATCCCATCACCAACTGCACTTTTTCTTTTCTTTAACAGCTAACTTGCCAGATAGTGGTCTCTGAAACCAAGCCCAGGATCTTGCCAGACCTTAGATTTCCCAGGTTGACATCAGCCAGGACTCCCTAAGGGCCACTGCTGTCCTGCCAAGCAGTGTCCTCAGATAGGGACCCTCAGAGAAGATGGAAGTGTCTTCATTTCCCAAACAGAATGCTGCTGAATGGATGTACTGGCAGAGGGTGGCTGGGGCACTTGGCATGGGCTCACAGAAAGCTTCCACTCAGCAGTGGTGTTATCAGCCCAGTGAGGCCTTCAGCTCTCAGGAAAGCAGACTGCCTTGTGCCATGAGCTGTGCTGTCCTCTCTGGCCAAACAGTAGTCATTTCCACTGATCAAGAAGTACTTCTAGTGTGAATATTCTTAGACATAATTTGTATTTTTTTTTTTTTTTTGAGACAGGGTCTCGCTTTGTAGTTCAGGCTGGCCCTGAGCTCAGCCTCTAACTCACATCACAGCAATCCTCCTGCCTCTGCCTCCCGAGTGCTGGGATTACAGGCGTGAGCCACCACACTCGGCACTGTGATATATGGTACTGATTGCTGCTGGGGTGAGTCTCCACTCCCAGTATTGTTATGTGATTACTGGGGATCGAACCCGGGTCTTTGCACTTGCAAGACAGGCTCTGGAACCACTGAGCTGTATCCCCGGCCCTTATAATTTATATTTTTACTGAACACCTCGTAATGGGACTTTCTGTGGGACACTTCTGTCCACGATGTGTGGCGATCATGTCCGGTCACTGGCAGATGCCTCACCTCTAATATCATCCTCTCTTTGGTTGTTTTCCAAATAGCTACAGAGGGAGGTTCTGAACGTTCTGTGAGATTTTATCAATGCTGTGAGTCTCTCATTCTTGTCGGATGCCACAGTAATGAGACAATAATTGGCCTCTGGTGGTATGCATAGGGAAAGCCTGCGGGATACTAGCTGCCTTCTCCCTGAGGGATTTGGTGCATGTGGGGGAAGGAGGGCAGTGAACACTTGTACTCCTCTGCAGCCCCCTCAGGGAACGTGCTGGGAAAACTGGGCAGGCTTCCGGTCCCAAGGATGTCTGCACCAGCCTCCATTCTGGAATAATTGTGAAAAACCCAACACAGACCTGGAAAGAAGCTCTGGCATTTCCGAAGGCCCTGGCAGGTCCCACCTGGGTCCTGCAAGGTTTCCTGTTTTCCTCTTGGTCAGCGAAGGATAATCTTTCCCATTATCTCCAGGGAGGTTCCTGCTCTGGTCTGGTTCTCATCCCCTCAGGAGAATCGCACGCAATGCGTGACTTGTGCTTAATGTGAACACGCTGTGGTGGGGGCCTGCAGCCAGGTTAATGCCATTGTCAATATTCATAAGTGCTTGGGGAAGAAGCATGCCTGGAACTGTCTCCTCCTGGCCAAAGCCGACTTCCAGACCGAGGCTACGCTTGCCCTGCAGTCTGGACGGAAGTCATGCCAGCTTTCCCTTCCAAGGGTGAGAACCCCACTTTCTCCTCTGGGCACAAGCTTCAGTTTGTGATGATCTGACCAGAGCCGAGCTGCGGGCTTGCAGCTTGTCTCTTTGGTTCTGCCACCTCAGACCTCACCTCTCGGGATTCCATTTATTGACCTGTGAGCTGTTCTGTACTCTAGCTACAGCCCACTGACCACTGCTGTCTCAGCAGCTTCCCTGCTCACAGTGTCTCCCAAGGAGCCTCTTCAGTGGCTGTGGGAGGAAGCCTGGCAACAGGCCGGGTCCGCACAGCTGACATGGGCTGACTGCAGCACCTCAGAGTGATTTAGCAAGACTGTCTCCCAGACACCTGTCAGGATGAGCAGCTCACATGGTGCCTTCAGACTGAGGAGGCTGGAGCTTCCAGCCACTCCCTGCCCAGGCTCCAACTCCATCCCCCAGGGCAAAAAGACCAAGCCAGGTCTCTAGCACTGGCCCTGGGTCCTTGTGCAGCTCTACCTCCATGTCATCCCCGCCTCTGCTCCCTACATGCGAGGAACAGAGCCTCCCCTGAGGCAGACAGACTTGATCATTTGGGGGTTTTGAGTCTTTCTCTTTCCTGACTGACCCTTCTTCCTCTTGCTAGTGACTGAGGTCCCACCTGGGACCCTGAACACGGAAACCGCTGTTGTAGCACAGGTGGCGCCATGCTAGGAGCCTCCTCCCCATTTTTATTTCTTCCAAAGAACACTTAAGTTTCTAAACTGCAGTTTAAGGCAAGGCTAACCAAAGGCCTTCTTTTCCATGAGCCTTGTTCTGGTTACATTCCCAGAACACATGTAGTTTGCACAACTGCACTTGTGCCATTATTCCCACACACATCTTGTTTTGCATCCCCTTGGTGTGCTTGGGTGAGTGCCTCTCCCAAAATCTGCCTTGCCCACCTCAACCCCAGCTCCCCTGCTGCAGCCAGCCCTGTATCTCCCGCCTGTGGTGTCTGTCCCTTTCACAGGGCTGGGTCACCGAGTCCCCTCCTTGAGATAAGACATGCTGCGTCTGAGGTGTTCACTATACTTCTCAAGACTCCCGTTGTTCCATGGCTGACTTGTGTGTTGGCTTTCTGTCACTGTCACAA
This sequence comes from Petromus typicus, assembly GCA_004026965.1. Classification (NCBI taxonomy): domain Eukaryota; kingdom Metazoa; phylum Chordata; class Mammalia; order Rodentia; family Petromuridae; genus Petromus; species Petromus typicus. Next base: position 57,177 of record PVIR01004744.1, read on the forward strand.
ACAGATGATGGCCACCTTTGACAGAAGAAAGTCTGTGTTGACTACTGGTTGTAGAGCATTCCGTCCATGACCCACAGGAGCATATAGCAGACAAAGCCAGTGGATGAAGCTAGGCATCTCATGGCTGGTATGAGGAAGAGAAAGAATAGCAGGGAGTCCCACTGTCCCCATCAAGACATCACCCCTGTGGCCTTGTCACAATGTGCGACTGAGGGCAATGGAGGCTGAGGGACTTGTCAGAGAGAGAACTTAGTTCAGTCTACAGAGAGGCTCAGGAGGGCTATTTCTCAGTCCAGAGCACCAGCTGTTAGGAGATTTGGGAGGAGAAAAAAGTCCTCAAGCCAAGAAATCTGTGGTTGTTATTAAAATATCAATGTATGAGGGGGAAAAAAAAGCAAAAGAGAAGAAATTTGAGCCAGGAGCTATCTCAGGGTAAGCAGTTTTTCTTGGAGAAAGTGGAAGGAAGTGATCAGATACAACATACTTTATTAATCTAAACTTGTTTAACCATTAGATTTTCATATAGCCTTCGTGCCTTTTGTCCACAGCTTAATTAATTGTGTTTTTGCCCCAAATTTGAACCCTTCACAATTCACAGAGCCTAAGTGCTTTCATCCCGCAGTTTAATTCCCAGACATCTGTGGGCAGGAAGAGGCACTTTGCAACTCAGAGTCAAAAGAAGCTATGGGATGAAATGAACTCTGGCTAATTTTGGCTTAATTAACCAATTACTATAATCCGTGAGGCCACTCATTTCCCATTCTCTCAAAGGCTGCTTCATGCAAATGAGGCTGTTGGCATCCGTCAGCACTCAGATCCAAGGCAAAACCCTGGGGCGGGCCTGGGGCAGAACCCAGCCATGGAGACACAGCAGTCAGGGTGAGGGAGGAGACGGTGAGCAAGGGGTCACCTCCCAGCAAGTGCTGGGGTCCCAGGCCTTCTAGGACAGGGCCAGAGGACCAGGCTATCTCGAGTCACTTCAGATGGTCCTCGAGATGCACAACATGGTGACCACCATACTGGCCATAAGACATATAGATGTCCCAGGTGGCCCATAATAGTGGGTCAGACATTCCATGAGGACCCTGCTGGGGCTTCCAGGTGGACTCCATAGCAATCCTCAGAATTCTCACAGACACACCCGCTGGCTCTCCCAGCTACACCTGCCTACCCAGAATGTGGGAGCTGCAGGCGTGAAGTGTCTGATCTCAACTGTGGGGTGGGATGGGAAGGTGGGCTGGGACTGGGCCTTTGGGGTCACCACAAGCCCCCAAGTCCTCAAGTGCTCAGGTGGGCTCATTTGAACCAGAGAGGAGTTTCACCAACTGAAACTATGGGGGAAGAAGGATAGTCAGGAGATAGCAGTGCCGTGGCAGCCTGCTGGCCAGCTGCATGAACCACAGCACCACACATCCTCAAACTGAACAGCCTTGTGGTCTGGCTTCCTGTCTAGGTGATGAATCATGTTTCTTCACATCTCCCTGCTGTAGAGCCTGGTAGGTACGTGTGTGTGCCTGCTGAGGGCTGGCTGAGTATCACCCGATGACCATCTTCCTTCACCCACTGAGCTGCTCCCAGTTGCCTTCGCCCCCGTGTTGCCTCCTGGGCCCATCCCCACCTCCGGGCACGTCACCTCTGGGTCAGTTAAGACTGGAGGGGCTCAGTGACCCCACATTTCTGGCTCACTCACCCTTCACCACCGCCCCTTTCTCTTCTCCATCTGCAGACAAATAAGGCTGTGGCACAGGGCGACTTCCACCAGGCCAGTACCAGCTCCCGGCGTGCCCTCTTCCTGGCTGTGCTGTCCATCACCATCGGCACGGGCATCTATGTGGGTGTGGCCGTCGCCCTCATCGCCTACCTCTCCAAGAACAACCACCTGTGAGCTTCCCGCAGGCACCTGGAGTGACGGCGTGTCGGGGCAGCTCGGGCAGTGGTAGATGACGCTTGTTGGCTGGAGTTTCCACCACGACTTCCTGTTTCCTCCTCTAACTCCATCGTCACAGCACCGCGTGGGCTCCGCACACACAGGCTCCAAAGCCCTGGCCGAGGGGCTGTCTGAGACAGGTCCAGGTGGAGGGACGACAGCGCACTGTCTGCGCAGCCACCATGCCTCGAATGCCATCGCATTAGCAATATACAAACAGTTAAAAAAAAATTAAAAGTATTTATTTTTATGGAACACGGTCAAGGTGCAATAGGCTGAGGGCGGAGATGTCTGCTCCACTGCCGGTGGTTGCTCGGCTTCTCCCCACCCCAAACATTCCACCAGACTGTCTTCCTGGAAGAGAAGAAAATGGGGCTAGGGATGAGGAACTCAGAACAGCTTTGGAGGACTTGGCCTCTTCATCCGAAGAAGGATCCCACCTGAGGACGTAAAGCCAGAAAGGCATGGCACTGCTCCCCGGCCCCTCACGCCCTCCATGCTGCCCCAAATGTGTTGTGACTCCACAGCCGCCTGCCCACAGTCGTGTGAGGCCTCCTGCCACTGGGGAGGTGGGCACAGCGGGCACCCCAGACTCCTAGATAGTGGCTCCACATTGGTGCCAGGAACCGGAGGCTGAGGACCCAGGAAGACCCAGGGTGCCCCTGATGTGGCCACCCTCATGATGCCCATCTGGTCATAAGCAATGATGATGAGGACGACGACAACGAGAGTGCCAGCCCTAGACACAAGACAGGCCTTACTCTGTCAACTCAATGAATCACTATTTTCTTGTCATTTTTTAAGTGCAACTCTTGCTTCATGCTGCTTCAGTTACCAGACGAATGCTGAGAAATAAGTCACCACAGACATTTTAATACCATCTCACAGCTGTTTTACGGTGTTCATTATTTAACAAAAGTTATCTTTTGGCTTATATGAGTGCGACTTTTCTTTCTGGTGCATAGCAGTGGCAGGGTTCCCACCTAGCCAGGCCCCAGGAGGGAACCTTGACCTCCCTCAATCTTCTGTTTCACCCTGAGCCCTGTCAGTGGGCGTCACCTTGGTCCCCTCATGATGTGCAGGCCCTGGCCCTAGGTAGAGCTCACAGGTGACATCTGAAACTTCCTTCTTCCTGGATCCGGGCACCTTCCAGCCCAGGGGTTCGGGGGAAGAGTCAGATGCAGCCCAGGGAATCAGGGTGCAGCAAAGGTGAGACTTCCGGCCCTGACCCGGGACCACAGGTCCGATGTCCCCCACTTGCCACTCTCCTCTTAAGCTGACATACTTGATATTATAGAGGTTATTAGCACTGTCTTTCTGTGTCAGATCCCAGGTCCAGCTAGCATTTGTCACCTAGCAATCTACTGTAATACCTTGTCCTTGTGAAGACCCCTAGAAGCTCAGGCGCCCCAGGTATCTCAGCCTGACACAGAAGGGGTTTATTTATGTTTGCAGAAGTCTTGGTCCTCACATGGTTACCTGGTTCCAAAGCTGGGTGGCAGAGGAGAAGCTGCTCACTCATGGGGGCAGAAGGAGGAGCCAGGGAGGGAGATGCATCCTTCCAGGTCACACCCCCGTGACAGCCTCTTCCAGCCATGCCCCATCTTTCAGTGCCATCTCTCGGGGCGCATCCACCATGGGGATTGTGTACAATGAGCACCTCCATATTTGTCCTGAGTTGATCCATCGCAGCTCGAGCCCAGCGTCCATCATTGCGGCTCTGTGGCTTCAGTGCTGAGTAGAAAGGACCTGAGTGTGTCCCGCCCAGGGAGCATCTCACCACAGCCATCCCACTCTTTCCCACCTGTGGTTCCCCATGAGACTGGACTTGCTGGTATTACTCGTAATTGCAGAGTCTCATCTAACCTGGGCTCGTCACCTGGGAGCATAGCGGAATTGGGATCGTGCAGTGGGCAAGACTCCTGTTGATTCTAACTTACTTGCTAATGAGGAAAACAAACATGAGTTTCAGTCTGACAGTTAGATAAGCAAATATAACACTCTGGAAAATGAATCAAGCCAGGCACCCACTCTTAGGGCATCGCCGCTCAGAGAGAAAGGGAAGGCAAAGAAGCCCTGATCGAGGAGGCCTGCCCCCGGCAGCCAGGCCAGCAAACCAGGTCCAGCAATCCCAGAGTACTCCCCACCCCTCCATCCAGCCACTTGTACCACACCCGAGACTCCCAGGTACGGGCTTTCTGCGGGCATGCAAAGCCCTCCAGATCCGGCAGAGATCTTGCGCTCTTGCCTATATTTGACCCTGCTGGGGCCGTGCACCCTCGGGAATGCCAAGCTGAAGTGAATCAGTGCATCTCCAGGCTGGCATCTCAGTCCTTAAGCCTCCGGATGATTCTGATAAGCAGCTGCATGCAGGATCTACCCTGAGAGGATCAAACAAGAGGACCAAAACGGCCACAGCTCTGGGTTACCTGATGGATGTTTGGCACCTGCACACTGAGAGCAGTGGCTATCCTGCCCCAAATTCCCTCACAACTGGTTTACACTTGGCCTCCACCTGTGGAGTCTGTGGCTATGGCAAAGGCCAAGGAGTTAGTGCCCTATAAATCTAGAGAAATGCAATAGGGCATCACTTAAGATGGTTTTCTCTGACTAGCAGCCAAGTTCCTTTGGGGCAGGGGCTCTGAATCCATGGCATCTTGCAGTATCTTCCTGCCCTGCTCCCACCCAGCTGGGGCTGCAGAGCTGTCCACACAGCTGCTGCCTCCTGAGTCCCTGCTGCTCCAGCCAGGCCACCTGTGATCACTCCTAGGCAGTACCGTGGCCCTGAAGGACTTCACTCACCTAGGACTTTGTCCCAGATCTCTCTGCTCCCCTCCCTATAGCTCACGTCTCCCTCTGATTCCACTCGCGCTTCCAAAACAGCTTCCTATGCTAAGCTGACTCAGTCCATCCCAGCTCAGGGTGGCTGGTGGCTGCTGGCAGAGCCCAGAGAAGGTAGTGGGATCCCACACACCCTGCCATGGGGAGGACATGAAGAGGAAACAGGGTCAGAGGCAACCAGGATGGCTGCAGTCCTGAACGTACCTGAGCTGACTGAGGACCCTAGGGTGGGTGAGGTGCTATCCATGGGTCCTTGGAACAGTTGTCCCTTCAGGTTAGCAGTGGGGGGGGGGGGTCAGGCTTCATCACACTGTCAGATAGGGTGCCATATAAAACTTCAAGACTGGTGCCAGTTCCCCACTGAGTCTCTGCAGACAGCCACTGACCTTGGGTAACTGAAAGCACGAAAGCAAAACCAACAGTAAGAGGGTTCCTTGTGTAAAGAAGCTGTGACCTGTCCTACCCATGGCTCTGCTCCCATTCCCAGCAGGCTGCCTAGGGACACTGGTCTGCCTGCTGGGATTACTCAGGCCCTCAGAAGCCACCAGTTGGGCTTTTATTAACATGGAGTGATTGAGATTTCTAGCCATGGCCTGAGTAAGTGGACTGTCCTGTCCCCATGTGGACAAGCAGCCCAGTCCTTGCAGGCCACTGGGTTGGGGAGTTCTTGTAGGTCCTTGGTCCCCAGGGATAAAGTCCCCTAAGAGGACAGAAAAGCTCACTTGCACTTCTCTTTTCTCTGACACCTGGAGAAGGGGCCTTCCTTGCTCCTGGGTACAGCCTGATGGTGCTAGCTCCTGCTCCAGGCTCCTCCTCCCCTTCTGCAGCAGATCCAGGCTAGGAATTGAGGCCTGGGAATGAAGAGGCCACAGGAAGAAGGATCCTGGAAGACTGATTGATGTGAAGAGGCCCATTTTCCCTCTTCTGCCAATAGACAACACTTTTCTGTGTCTGGGATCTGGATCTTTGGGGTTCTTTGGTACAGCAGGCAGTGCCACCCTAGTAGAGGCAGAGCCAAGACATCAACAGAACTTCCTACGAGAAAACAGCCTATCTGATGGGACCAGGAGGGTTCGGAGAGACAAGACTCCATTCCCAGGACCCATCCATCCCAACAAAAGCACACAGCTGGACCCCTAGGCTGCAGCCCAGAACTAGGGCTCTGGCAAGCCCATAGACCCACACCCTGCAGACCCAGCTTCTGAGCTGGGTGCACAGCCATGTGTGAGACCTGGGCCTCTCACACAGTGAAGGCTAACAGCATACCAAGACCTAGGGCAGGGCTGGCAAACTTACGGTATGCCTGCCACCAGGCACTATTTGTATCATTGAGAGCTCTGAAAGGGCTCTGAAAGGGCTCTGAAAGAGCTGTCACTGACCCAAGGAAACATCCGACAGAGCAGCTGGGAAGCTGCTTCAGTTAGGATAGGAACAACAGAGCAAGTGACACCCAGGCGCCCCTGTTGGTGCTGCCCTGCCTGGCACGCCCTGGCCACATCTATAGCTGCACGACAGTGCTAGGGACACTCAGCTGGCTCCTGTGCTCTCCTGTGTGGTGACAAAGCAGAGAGCTGCTCCATGCATGCCTCTCCCCTTGCAACTCTCCTTCTGCGGCTGGACTCTCCAGCACATGCCCTGATGATAAGAGCTTGTACAGAACACACAGCAGGTATGGTCCCTAAACTTCTACCCTACTGTTCTAGTAGCAGAGGGCGAGGTGAGCTCCTCGCTGTGAGAACCTGTTACTGGATGGGGCCCCGGAGGGCTTGGTGTCCTAAACAAAGAGCTGAGCAGCATACTCAGAAGGAGCAATGAAATAGCATTTATTTTCAAAGGAGTAATAACAGTGAGCAAAAACAGCACAGGCCCGCTGCACAGGGAGCTCCTGGCCTGACAGCGGCAGCAGCAGCCGCAGCCCTGGGTCACATAAGGCCAGCATTCATGCAGGGGTCAAGCTCACTCCTCAGGGGGAAGGGATTCTGACCAACATGAAGTGTTTAGAGAAAGAGCTACGACATCCAAAGCCCTGAGGTACGGGCAAAATCCCAATGCAAATGGGGCTGGACACAGGCCAGGGTCAAGTACTTTTGGTTTTGCATATGCTAGGGGTCCCGAGAGGGGAGTGACCTGTATCTATTGGTTTTCAGATGTTCTAACGGAGACATCATCGCTCCGTCTGGTTTCTCAGTTTCATCTGTCGGCTTCCTGTTCATATTTTTCCTTGTTCTATCTGCGGCCTTGAACTTTTAAGACCCTTAAGGCAGGGCTGGAGACAGGGTCACGGACAAGGGTGCCAGCAGCCCTGGGATCCCTCACCACCTGCCACCTCTGAGGCTCTCCCTCCCTAAGAGGAGGGACAGTGCCTCCCCTACCCCGTCACAGTCACAGGAGGCTGGGTGCTCACTGAAATAAGGACCCATTGTAAACCAGCAGCCTCAGCCCTCCTCTGCAGGGCTCTGTCCCCTTTGTCCTGCTGCCCCTGGTGCTGCTGCTCCATGTTACAGGGTGGCACTGCAGCAGTACAAGACCTTGAAGCCACTTGCATTCTCCTGGCTCCTCCCTGGGAAATCTCAGACACCTGACATTGTGCTGGAGCAGAGGCTGCAGGAGTTAGATGTCCAGGGCAGAGCCCTGTGGCCATGGTAACCTCATCTCAGTGCCTCTTGAGGATGATTAGCACACATTTACATTAATTAAGAGTGCAAACATCTTCCTCCAGGCTTGGACGGGCATCAGGCTGCTGGCCTTGCAAGCAGAGAACCCTGGCTCTGCTTCAAGCTCGCCAGACCCCACGCCCAGCATCCTCCTCCCCTCCACCTGCTGGCCTCTTTTTCTCTGCAAGGCCATGGTGGGGCTTCTTACCTGACCCTGTGCTCTATTAACAGTCCCTCCTCTCTTTGAGCCTCAAGAATCTGATGTTGTGCAAAGACAAGGATGTGAGTGTTCTGGAAGTGGGAAAGAGAACCTCAGGGGTCCCCCAGACAAAAGCAAGCTTGCGTGAGAACACTGGGGGTCTTGGGACAGGGATGGAGCATGAGACAGGAGCCCCCACCTGGCCTCCAGCCCCAACCCTGACTCCCTGAAGAACCTCTCCCCAAAATGTTCCTGGTGGAGCAGAGCAAGTAAAGGGCAACCTCACATCATCCAGGTGGAGAGCAGCCTTCCCACTGCCAGGACCCCACACTGCATCTCCCCACCAAGATTCCTCCTGCAGAGGGCCTAGGCTGCAAGTGGCCTCCAGAGCCAACACCACACTGTGTGTCACCCTGCATGTCAACCTGCGAGTCACCCTGTGGTAACCTGCTCTGGCCACTTGGGCTTCTGTCCCTCAAGGTACCGCCTGACCTCCAGTGCCATTTCCAAAAGACCTGAGAGCCAGGACCCAGCAGCACATACAGCAGCAATGGTGTTCTCAGGTGGCACCAACCTTCCCTCATCTGGTGCTACACTGGCCAGGCCCGTTCACACCCTCCTGGGGGCCTCCCTCACAGCACAGGGCCTCAGGCCTCATCGTGGCAGGTGGCCTCTCCAGAGCCTCCCCAGGGAGACATCGGTCAGCTCCCCGCTTGTATCCCACTCTTACATCTCATCCGATGGGATCTGTCCTGGTTGCTTTCCTCTTCACCGGGACAAAATATCTAACACTGCAATTTAAAGGAGGAAAAATGTGTTTCACCTCATGTTTCAGAAGTTTTAGTCCATGTTCTACAGGTTTCAACACTTAAACCACACAGTAGAAAGGCTGGGCAGAAGAACACTACTCTTGTCATGGGCTCCAGGAAGCAGAAAGGAAAGGGAAGAGACCCGGAGGGAGGTGACCCCTCCCAGGCCACACCCAGGGACTGCCTCTTCCAACTAAACCCCACCTCCTAATAGCAAGCCTGCAGCAGCCCCCATAAATCGAACTCCTTCAGGTGTCCCCCACCTAACAGTGTATAAAGCCTATGAGGGGCATTTCTATCTAAACCACAGCACAAGCCACAGAGCTAAGAGAACACCAGGCCTATGGCCCCCTGGCCTCTGATCACGAGTCTTTATGCGTTTGAACTTTTCCCAAGTCAGTTCCCTGGGAATTACTCTCCCTGACTGTTCGCAAGGGAGAGTCTTGGGTGGCAACAGTTATCAGAGAACTACCTTCTGCATCCAGTCTCCTTAGAACATTCCGAAGGAAACGGTTAATTAAAGGTTCAGAGGTGCTTATTATCATGCAAGATTCACTTGCTTAAGTTATTACAATGAAAATTAATTAATCCTTTTAGTCATATCTTGATGGCAGAGGAATTCAATTCTTTGAAGAATATGACACACGTTTTGCTGAAGACTGACAGCTGCAGACATTAGCCGCTTTCCTCACTTCAGAAGATGTCCCCCACTCCAGTGTTACTGAACTGGTGGCAGAGGGATGGGCCGACGCCTCTGGCAAGAAGACTTCGGGCCACCACTTAAGACCATGCTGTCCTCGGGGGTAGGATCAGACCTGACCTCCACGCACCCTGCCTGATGCCCGGGTCTGAGGCTACTGTGCACTGGCTCCTCTGATTTCCTGGTCACCTCTGAAGCTGGTAGACATGGGCATCTCCCATAAAACTCTTCGGGTCTATGTTTTTCTTCTAAAAATAACCAGAGCAAAGAATGAGCAGTGAGCCGAGGGTTTCCCGCCACCCACCTGCCTGGGTACCAAGGACAGTGAGCGCCTTCCCACATGCCCAGAAAACACGAGGGTACTGCAGGGATGCCATCTTCACATGTGCATGCACATAGACACACGCACACGTGTGCATGCCACACAGTTGTCTGGGTGGGGAAATGAGCCAGGCATCTGAGTCTCTCCCTACGGGTGCTTCCCAAGGACGCCTTTGAACGCAGCTTCTTCTGTCTCTGTGGCTTCTCCTTCCTCACTGAGTGCTGCACGTTTTCCAGGTGCCAATACACACATGTGAGTCTGCAGTACAGCTCCTAAGGTCATTTTCTACTTCTCATTGTCTGTCACCAAGTACACCAGTTGTGCCTTCATAGCACTGATTTTTTGTCTTGCTTTTCCTTTTTCTTTTTGTCTTCCCTATCCTAAAGCTAAATTCATCTTCTTTGCCTTTGTACCCCAATTGGATGCCAAAATAATTGCTTTTTTTTTTTTTTTCCTTTTGAGACAGGGTCTCGCTTTGTAGTTCAGGTTGGCCCTGAGCTCAGCCTCAAACTCACATCACAGTAATCCTCCTGCCTCTGCCTCCCGAGTGCTGGGATTACAGGCGTGAGCCACCACGCCCAGCATCATGGAATATGCCACCAGGAATTAACTTGCACTTGTCAGGCAGATACTGGAACCACTGAGCTAAATCCCTGTCCCTTATTTTTTATAATTTTTTGAGACAGTTACTTACATAATGCTTTCCATCTTTTATTCTTTCCTTAACATATGTTCTTTTCCCAATAAGTAGTGTTAGCTTCAACCCACAAATTTCAACGTTATAAAGTTTATTAATTTTAAAATGTTTGCCCACTCATGATTTTGCTCTGTTTCCTGGAGCTATTTCAGAAGCATGTCAAATAACCTCCAGATATGCAGGAAACTTCTAGTGGCTTTGCTTTGTTTTCTGCACTGATTTGATGTTAGTTTGACTGTGGCCACAGAGCACGCCCTGAGTGGCTCAGTGCTTTGTGGTTTGGGGTATAGCTTTCTGCTGCAGCTGCAGCCACTCCTACGCTCCTGGAGCATTAGTGCAGGGCATCTGCAGCGGGGGGCAGCTCGCCGTCTGTGACATCAAGGAGGCCAACATCTTGTCCTGCTGCACACACCATCTGTCTCCCTGTAGCCAATTTGTCTGCTTTCCTGTAGCGATCAAGAAAAGCATGCTGAAGCTCGTGCTGCATCGTGAAGCTGTGTATTAGACCTTTTGGTTCTATCAATGTGGACTCTATTTTTTTGAAGTTAAATTATCAGGTGTATATAAATTTAGAATTATTGCATATCCTGTATCATTAAGTCCTTTATGTGTCCTTTATTAAGTGCTCCACTTTGGTAAATATTTTGTACCTTAAAGTATACATTGCCTGATAATAAATAATATAACTATGTATGATTTCTTTCAGTTATGGAAATTTCTCCAAATTCTAGGTGAGTATCCTGTAAGCAGCCTGAGCTTTGTTTTTCTTATGCAGCCCCACAAATCTCTGCTTTTTAGAGATTTTTATCTATGTATTTTTGATAAAATACTTGATAGATTTAGGATTAATCTTCCATATTTTTACAGTCTATCAATTCCACTTCCTATCATTCCTACATTCATTTCTTGTCTATTCTGTAGACTTTTTTTTTTTTTTTTTAGGTTTTTCGAGCCAGGGTCTCACTTTGTGGTTCTGGCTGGTCCTGAGCTCAGCCTCAAACTCATCACAGCAATCCTCCTGCCTCTGCCTCCCGAGTGCTGGGATTACAGGCGTGAGCCACCACGCCCGGCACTGTGGTATGTGGTACTGATTGCTGCTGGGCATGTATCTCCACACCCATTATGGTATGTAGTTACCAGGGATCGAACCTGGGTCCTTGCACTTGCAAGACAGGCGCTGGAACCCCTGAGCTAAATCCCAGGCCCCTCTGTAGACTTCTTTATTCTGTCACTTCTCCTTGCTTGTCGGTTTGCTAGTTATGCATTAATTCTGTTTCTAGGAACATGACCACTTGAACACTTCCCCTGCCACAAGTGTTTATTCACTATATAATTCAAACCCTGGACACATTCTTACATAAGTCAATATTTATTTAAATTTCCATGCATTTCCTTATTTTGTGTGTCTATTACCAAATTCCTAAGCCTGTACCTGGGCCTGTTTTCCTCTCCCCTTTCATGTTCATTTTCCTGTAGGTCTGCACTGGGTCGACCCTCTGGTGTCTGTGGATGGATTTCAAAAGCATCTTCCTTTGATGTTCTTTTGAATTTTTAGTGGACATAGAATTCTGTATTGGGAGCTATTTCCTTTCAGAAGCTCAAAGATGTTACCGCAACATGTTTTAATCCCATTGCTTCTACTGAAAAGGACTAAAGCATATATTTTTTCTGGATAATCAAAAGATATAATCCTGTTTTTTATCTTTTTTTAATTCAAATCTTTATTGGTACATTATGAATACACATCATCATCACATTCAACATTGAGGGTTTGTACCAGAATATGACACAATTTGATTCTCATTTTTCCCCTTTCCTCACCCACTGCAACCCTCACCCCCTATATGCATAAGCTTTATTTCCTTTTTATATTACTATCACATTCTTTTTCCCCTCGTTTTTTACCCCTACATCCTCTTTCCTTTTAAATATTTTCTATTTCACAATATCAACTATATATACTAGAATTCATTTACATCTTCATTTTCTCATACCAGAGAAAAGATATCTGTGACATATCTGTGACCTGTTTTTTTATAGGGTGCCCCGAGGTAATTTTCTTTGTACTTGGAGTTTGTATTTCTTGGATCTGTAAATTGGTGTCCCAAACTTTCAGCAGTTATCTCTTCAAATATTTCCTGCACCCCATTTCTTTTTTTGGAATTTTATTACATGTATCATATCTTTTCCACATGCCCTAAGACTCTTAAGACTTTTTTCTCTATTTTTAACTTTTTTGTCTCTATGCTTAAATCAAGATATTTTCTTCAAATTTATCTTTCATTTCACTGTCTCTTTAACTGTGCTTAAGCTACTATAAACTCACTAATTGCATTTCTTTTATAGCTCCTAGATTTTTGCTAAAAGTCTCCTACTGCTCTTATTTTCTTTAACAAATAAAGCAAAATTACTTTAAGGTCTATATTTAACAGCTGCAGTATCTGAGTCCTGTTACAATCTGTTTTGATGGTCTTATGCTGATGTTGTTGCTACTACTGCGTCTCTTATTTACATTTAAGATGGTCTTATGCTGATGTTGTTGCTACTACTGCGTCTCTTATTTACATTTAATTTTATGAAAAACTCCCCCTTTCGTTTGGAAGTTGCTGCATCAAGAAGGGTGGATGTGTGGGAGCTAGACTTCAAGCTCTGTGGTTATGAAAACATCTTTTGCTTCTACATCAAAACAATTTTCCAGGAATTTAATTATTTGATTATTTTCTTGATGAATCAATACATTGTCTTACTCATTAGTTACAGTCAACATGTCTAGAGGAAAGTTGAGATCAAACTGATTTGCCATTTTTTGTATCTTATATTTTTGACATGAGATCCCTTATTTCTTTATTTTTTAATTCTGGAATTTTTGCAGAAATATTTCTTGGCAATCTTCATTCTGAAATTGATTTGTCATACACTCACACATTCCTTTTAATTCTGTCCATTCATGCTGCTTCATTCTAGAAATACCTTGTAATATATCCTTTCTCTTCCACTTCCTGAATTTTATAGTTCTTTTTTTAAATTTCTACTCTTTATAGGTATATTATATATACACATCATGATTACACTCAACATGGAGAATTTGTACCAATTTATGACACGACTTAATTCTCATTTTTTGCCATTCCCCTACCTATCCTACACCCCCTTATATACATAAGCTTTGTTTCCTTTTTTTATTACCATCACATTATTTTTCCCTTCATTACTTACCTCTATACTCCATTTCCTTTCAAATTTTTTCTATTTCACAATATCTGCTATATATCCTAGAATGAACTTACATCTTCATTTTCTCATACCAGAGAAAAGATACGATATATACACATCCATGACTTATTTGTTTCACTTTTGAGTATGTCCTCAAGTTACATCCATTTGAGTATAAATGACTCAAACTTATCGTTTTTACTACAGAGTAATACTCCATTTTATAGAAAAACCACATCTTCTTTATCCAGTCTCCAGGTGATGGACATTTTGGTTGTTTCCAAGCTCCCAAATTGAGTTGCTATAAACATGGGTACACATATGTCGCTGTGATATGAGTTTTCTACTTCTTTCGTGTATATGTCTAGCAGAATAGCAGGGTCAAATGGGACCTCTAATCCTAGTTTTTTGAGTGATCTCCACACTGTTCTCCACGTGGTTGCGCGAGTCTACATTCCCACCAAGAGTGGAGAAGGGTTCCTTCTTCTCTGCAGCCTCACCAGTCTTTGTTGCTGACTAATTTTGAGATAGCAGCCTTGGATTTTATATTTCTTGACCACTATTTAAATGTGTGTCATTGGACCTCCTTTAACATTTTTCTTTAATCATTTTTACCTCTGTTCCTCTTCAGGTGTGTTATCCATACTCTTGATTGTGATTTTTGAGTTGTCTGGTATTTTTATCTCTATGCTACTCATAAGGCTTTTATTTTTATTACAATTTCATTTTTAAATGCCTATTTATTTTTAAAGTTAAAAATAAATTTCACTCTGCTATTTTATTTTACTTCTTTGCACTGTTTTCTTCACTACTAATTGTACTAGGAACTGTCTGGGAGAAAAACTAACCACATCAGGCATCCAATGGGAAAAAACTTCCAACATAAATATTGCAAAAGAAAGGGAAGTGCGAAAGAGTAGTAGAGAGAGAAGCTCATAGGCCACAGCCAAGCACGGGCCTGAGAAGCAAGTTAACAAGGCTAGATAAGAGCACAGGCGACTCTGGTGAGAAATTTCTAGAGCTCCAGGTTGGGACTGCTGCAGCAGACGCTGGATTCCCCTGCTCCAAAGGGTCCCAGGGCCTCTGGCCAGATGTCTGAGGGTCAGGAATGGAGAGGATGGGACTGGGTAGCCTGGAGCACAGCTCTCAAGGAGCAGGTATCGCTGGCCTCAGGAAGAAACTGCGGAGCCTGGAGGAGGTCCAGTGAAGAGGCCATGCTGGCTGGGCTTGGCACGTCTTGCCTGCCTCTCTGAGGTGCCCTTCATTTTTGTGAAGTCCAACTTATTTTTCTCTAATTTCTTCTGCTTTTATGTCCTATCCAAGAGACTGTTGACTAACTCAAGATCATGAGGCCTTTACCTGTGTTTTGTTCTAGGGGCTTTACAGATTTATCTCCTATATTTAGGTTTCTATGCATTCTGAGTTAATTATTCTATGCCATTGCAATTGAAGTCTTTATGTGTGAACACTCAATATCCTAGCACAGTGTTGAGAAGATTGTTCCTTCCACAGTCAGTGTTCCTGACAGCCATGTTGAAAATCAAATGGCCACAGTGTATAGGATTGTTTTATTCCCCTGGTCAAGACGTCCATCCTTCAAAACCAGTAACAGTGATGGGATGGCTGTACCTTAGTAGCAAGTTTTGAAATAAGGAAGCATGAATCTTGCAACTGTTTTATAAAGATTGTTCTGGGTACTGTAGATCCCATTTCTACAAATATTAAAATTTGAAATTCTCATAGCACAGGTGCATTGACACTTAGACCAATATATAGATGGCATACCCTCAACTAAGTCCATCCAGTGCATGGGCAGCTGTGGGCAGGAAGTCCTCTGTTCCTGGTTCATTTTGCTCTTTATCATGGAAAAGTGTTCTGTCTAGTGTCTGTCTGGGTCCACCAAGACAGCCCCGTGGCCTTTACCCTTCATTGGCAGAGTGTTATTTTCCATAGTGAGCCACTCTGGGTTTCTGGCATAATCCCTTCAGTGTCTTATTGAGGAATTTATATTCCTAATATATACTGGGACACACTAGTACACAGCTTTCTCGTGTGGCATTTGGTTTGGTTTTAGCATAATACCAGCCCCGTACATTTTCTATCTCTTCTATATTGTGGGAGAGTCTAAGGATCGGTGCTGGTTCTTCTTGGCTTGAATGGTGGGATTCACGGGGATACCATCTGTCCTGGGCTTCATCTGTGGGAGCTCACTGTTGTTTGTTATTGTTCAATCCCTTTACTTGTTATCAAGTCTGTTCTTCTTGATCCCTTTTGACAATTTGTGTCATTTCAGAAATTTGTCTGGCACAACTATTCAGAGTGCTCCTTTATAATCTTTTCTGGTTTTTATGATTTATAGCAATGTGCCCCTTTTCATTCCTGATATAATAGTTTGTCTTTCTTCTGTCTCTCCAGAGCCATCTAGCTACAAGTTTGTGAAATTTGCTAGTATTTTTCAAGAACCACTTTCTGTTTTATACGTTTTCTCTGTTGTGCTCTGTTCTCTGTTTTATTTGTTTCCTTTCTGTATTCTTCCTGCTGTGGTTCTGGAGCTAGTGTTCATCTCATTCCCATTCCTTCAGGTGGATTAGTTTACTGATCTAAGGTATTTAGGCTTTTTAATATACACACTTACAGCTATACATTTTTCTCTGAGAAGATTTTAATGCATTATGTAAATGCAGGTATGTTTTGGAGTTTTATTTATCTCAGAATATTTTCTAGTTTGTCATGACTCTTTTACCTGGTAACCATTTAAGAATGTATTATTTAATTTCCATGTGTTTGCAATTTTCTAAATTTTATTGTTATGGATTTCTAATTTCATCCTAGTGTGCTCAGACTTCAGCTCCTCTATAATACCTAGGCTTGTACTGGAAAAGATGTGCATGCCTGCGGTGCAGTGTCCTCAGGTGCTTGGCAGGTGACACAGCCTTAGAGTGCTTTCAAGTCCTCTGTTACCTGCTGATCTCTGTCTCCTGCTCTGCCAGTCTGTAAAGTAGAGCATTCAACTACTGTGATTGAACTGTCTAATCCTCTAACTCTGCCTTTCTTCATGTCCTTGGGGACTCTGCGGTTTTCATAGCAGTTATATAATTTGAAGCATTTTCCATTATAAAATGTCTGTGTCTATAATATCATTCTGTGCCTTACTCTATTAGTGTATCCACTCCTGCTGTCTGTAGGGTATGTTCTATGTGGAATATATCCTTGCATGCTTTAATTCAACCCTTTTGCATCTGGAAAGCAAGGTGCATACTCGCACCTTCAGTCATAGCGTCACTGCTCTGTCTACAGCCGCTCTTTACCTGGTACTGCTCCCTCTGCCAAGGCTTCCACTACCAGGCTCGGTTCTATAGAAAGTGCTGCCCAACTTCTGAAACTTCCTTCACATTTTAAGGGAGCATTTAAACATCTCATGCAAATGTATTTTCTCAGATATTATAAATACTGTAAGACAAAACTGTTAGCTCTCTCTTTTGAATTTACACAACAGAAAATAAGCATGACAGCTACTTGAAACCTGTGTTACTCATTTAAAAGTGAGCAATTCCTATCTCAACCATAAGAAATTTCAACACCTCATTATTTCTGCTGGAACTGTTTCATTCTATCTCCTCTGTAGAATTTTACTTCAATGTCACAGTCTTTTATGTGTAAAATTGCTTAATTATCAGTGATTCATAAAATTTTGCAACCAATGCACGTATATACATTGAAATTATTTCATTTGCTCTGACCAAAAGATTATATGTGCTTAATATTTTCTGGATTAGGTTCTTACAGTGATAACTGATACATGACAGAATAATTCCAGATACTATCATAGAAACGCTGATAAGTTACTGTATATAAAACTAAGATTGGGCCAAGCATGGTGGCTCACATCTGTAATTCCTAGCACTTGGGAGGCAGAGGCAGGAGGATTGCTGTGAGTTTGAGGCTTACCTGGGCTACATAGTGAGCTCAGGGCCAACCTGAACTACAAAAGTGAGAGCCTGTCTCAAAAAAAAATAAATAAATAAATAAAATAAAAGTAAGATTGTGCTGAAAATATTGGTTTGGTTCCAGATGGGTGTCCCCATCCTTATTCTCATCCCTGAGATGCTACTGAGAAGAATCCTCATTATTGCAGGCTCTGTAATTTCTGTTTTCAACCAAGGGCTGGACTTGGATAAAGACTACCTATTTCTACAATAAGCACCAGATATCCAGCATCAATTTTTTTCAACTTTTTCTCTCTATACCTGGAAACACCGAGAAAATTTGTTCACATCTGAGCATGTAACAATGCTGTCACCAGTATCATTCAGCTCTCGGGACATTTTCTGAGTTTAGCAATTAGATCCACTTACAACTTGGTCAAAAGCAAAGACATGGAAACCACTCACCTGATGCACCTATCCGTCATTTAATCACTGTCCCTCGGTTTCTGGGATTTCTCCTCAGAAGGCCTCATCACAAGATGCTCAGGGTCCATGACCCTGGCCTGTTCCTCCTGCGTCCAGACACAGCCGGTAAAAGCCATGAGAAGGAAGAATCAGATCTTCTCTTATCACATGTCTGGATGTGTTTTCACGGAGACCTTGAGGCTGAGGCTCAGCCAACCCAGATGGTAGGGCCGCCATCAGCTGGGTGTGGGCCGCCGTCAGCTGAGCTATGCAAGTTGGGCTTCCTACTGGGCAAAGAAATCATCATTTCTAAACCCATACAAAGGTACAGATTGTGTGTTTCAAAAAATATATATATCATAAAAATCACTGGTAGATAGGCCGGGGAGTTAGCTCAGTGGTTCCGGCGCCTGTCTTGCAAGTGCAAGGACCCGGGTTCGATCCCCGGTAACCACATACCATACTGGGCGTGGAGACTCACGCCCAGCAGCAACCAGTACCACATACCACAGTGCCGGGCGTGGTGGCTCATGCCTGTCATCCCAGCACTCGGGAGGCAGAGGCAGGAGGATTGCTGTGAGGTGAGTTTGAGGCTGAGCTCAGGGCCAGCCTGAACCACAAAGCGACACCCTGTCTCCAAAAACCTAAAAAAAAATTAAAAAAATTTAAAAAATCACTGATAGATAAACTGAACTATATCTTTAAGAAAGATTTTAAAGCTCAATTGAGATTAAAATGGTAAAAATAATACCTGGTACAATTAATTCATATTCAATTTGAAGTAGATTATATTTTCTGGATTAAGTTCTAATCTAGAACAAGAAAAGTCTAAGTACTACTTCTCATTACTGAACTGTTATATTGCAATGTCACATATGGTGAAATTTGTATAAAGTAAAATATCTAGTAAAACCTTAGCCAGCTTTGGCGAAAGTACATATCTAAAATTTTTTGAGTTATCTGACCAAATTTTGATATTAGAATATCAAAACTCATCCATTAAAATATAAATAGTTCACCAGGCATGGTGGCACATACCTGTAATCCCAGCACTTGGGAAGCAGAGGCCAGCCTGAACTACAATGTAAGACTGTCTCAAAAAAAACCCAAAAAAAAAGCTATTTTTTTAATGTCAGCTATTCCTGGCATTTACATGGCACACAATCAAGGCTTTTCTTTATATTTAAGGTGATAGCAGCTGAAACCACTCAAATACTAAAGGCACCTGGATATAGTTTGTCTCTGTTCATGAGCAGAATGTAGCAAATGTGTATTTTCATAAAGATAAACACTGATGATGACTAAAATGAGTATTTCCCTCTACAGTTTGGTAAAATGGGTTTAAATTTCTTTAGAATAATGTACATAAAATTTCACTTTCCCTGGAAATTCCAGTAACAATTAAAACCATGATTTTCCCTAAGCTTGATCCACATGGCTGTTCCAGGTCTGTGTCTCTGGAAAAGGCACATCAAATGGCAAGCATGGCTGGCCAGGGCCAGGAGACACCGCTACCTAAAGGCTCCTGGGGACATTGGGCCAGCCTCCAGCC
>PVIR01004745.1:0-56987 GCA_004026965.1 Petromus typicus
GAAGGGTCACTTCTGGGAATTTTCCCAGGTGATGTGACTCCACTGGTATGAGAAAGAGGGAGACAGGATGGCATTCTGAGACAGAGGTTGCTGACCGGGTGCCCTAGACCCTGCAGGTACTGCCTCTCTCTTCCCTGCCCACCCTTGGGAGGGAGGTGCTTGCAGAACACCCCTGCCATTGTTCAGACAACTCTGACAGCCTGTCTGTCAAGGTGTCAGAGACTGGGCCAGCAGTGTATTTAGACCATTTTTCTTACCAGCTTGGGAAACACTTTCCTCCTCCTTTATACTCTATGACGAAGGTCTTTGCCCTCAGAAGAGAACACAGACCCCTCTCTGTAGCCCTCGGGATTTGCTTCTGCTGCGTATTCAGCTTTATCTCATCCCGGGCTTCCCCTTACTGAGAACCTTTCATGCACCGGGCTTCCTGTCAGTTCCTGACTTACCAGCATCTTTTCTTTCCCAACCCAGGACCTCTGCATGCTCTGCTCCTGCTTTTGGTCATGTGTTTCCTCCCACTACTGTGCCCCTCACAGTGGACTCCTTGTCATCTTTTGGGCTCAGCCTAAAATGTCCTTGATGAAGTCATTCTCGGGTACCTTGCCCAGATGTCAGTAACATCACTATTTATAATAAATTTTATTTTCTTTTTACTTGATTTATTTTTTGCAAGTCTCTGCTAGAAAAGAAACTTCCTGAGGCAGGGACCATGCCCACTCTATAATTGCAAACCCCAAAGCAAACACAATGCCTAAGATATTAATGGTGCTTACTAAATGTTTGTTGAATGGACTCATGAATGAAATTGATTTGCATTCTTGGCATACTAACCTGTACCTTGGTTTCCTCTTTCTTGCTACAACAAGATACACAGATTCAGAATTTTGACTAATTGGACAGTGTCCCTTCTAGACTTTTTGTAATCGTTGAGGTCTGGCTGACCACACGGGTCCTGCCCCCAGTTCTATCTTTCCTGGCCTTCCCTGGGTGAACTCTGTGGGTTCCCCTTCCACCTCTGATTTTGCTCAGGCTTCTCTTACTCATCTCTCATTTCCTCCCAATATTATATTCAGTCTTTTTATTTTCCCCTGTGCCCAAGTGCCCCAGTCACAAAGGACTTCAGCTGCCTGCTCTGTTTGAAGACCCCAGCATTGTGTCTCTACCCTGACCTGTTAACTTCCCTTAAACATCCCCGTCCTACTCCCCATTGCAGGACTTTCACCTGCTTCTTACTTCCTGCAAAAGAGACTACGTTCTTTACCCTGGCACTGATGGCTCTGCAGGCCTCGGCTTAAACTCAGATCTAGAATTTTCTGAAAAGTTTCATGTGGTTCATGAACACACCCCGCGATTCCTTCTCCTGGCCTTTCCTGCTGTCATCTGCCTGGAATGCTTTTTTCTTCCATCTGTGCCTGTCTGAATGAGGCCCACTTCCAAACCCACCTCTTGTCCCCAGTTTTCTAGAGCTTCCCTTCCTCCTGCCTTTGGGATCGCAGAGGACTTTCTCCCAGGGCAGGTGGTGCACTTTTTTCCTGTTTTAATGACTACTTAGGGTACAATTCATATATGATTTGGAGATTCCAAAAGTCTACCAAGACTAAATTCCTGGTAAGAAAACACAGGACTTACCTTCATTTCCCTCAAAATACAGTACAATCTGTTTCTCCAAGCAAATGCTTGATGAATGAATAATGGAATGAGGTTTGTGAGGGTCACGGGCTGGGAGAGGTTATCAGCACCCCAGTCTGGCGGAAACAGATTTAGGCTTCAACAGTGTGATCCCTCTGTGAACTCAAAGGTTCTGGTTAATGAATCCTTTATTGTGTTTTCAAGTCAGTAAGAAATGAGGGCAAATTCACTCTACAGTAGGAAGAACAAAATTTTAAAAGGTGGTGCTACGATTTCTCGAGTACTTTGTAAGTGCTGGGTCCTGTGGCCAGCTAAAAATATAAACTTGTTTAATCATTCACAATTATAAATTACAGCAGTTAATAAATGAACATGTACTATGTGCCAGGCACTGTTAAGTAGTGAGGATACAAAATAAACCTTTGTGTTTTCTTGGTTTTCTCAAAACAAGCCTCTGAGCAGTTTTATTTTATGAATGAGGACCCTGGTCAGAATATTTAAGGGACTCGATCAAGGTCAGAACAGCTGATAAACTGTGGGGTGGGCATGTGAGACCCGGTCATCACCCTTAGGCTTATGTAGCATGGTCTCGGTGTCATAGGGTCTTTGGTCTAAGATCTACAGTTTATAATAATTAGTGCATCATGCAGATTGTGCTTCTTAATTCAGATCTAGGGTGTCAGCATCTCCTGGTGCGTGGGAAGGTTGCGGGGTGTGGGAACTTCCCCAGCCTCTGGGGTGCATGGAGATTGCAAACTGCAGCTTAATTCTTAGGCCTGTTAAAGTCTACACAAGATTCATGAAGACTTTCATGTATGCATTTACTTTTTATGAAAGCCCTTATGTCTGTTTTCTTTAATTGTGGCATTAGCTGAACTCTTCATGTGCCCTTAGGTCTGTAGGGTGCAGGGCACCTTAGCCTAGGCTGGATCCACACCCTCACAGGTGGGGACGCGCCACTCCTGCAGTGGAAACAGTGGAGCCCCAGAGAGGAGTGGGGAGGCCGATGAGGTCACCTCCCGGGTTAAAGGATGTTCTGGGGTGCTCAGGTGTGCTGTAGGGCACAGCTCCCCCCACAGATGGGTGGAAGGGAAGGGCCTCGGGGCCGGGGTTACTGATTAGGCTGCTAAGTGGCGTCACCCGGTTTCCCCCCAGCAGTGCTTGGGGCTGAGTTGCTTTGTGAAATCGCTGCCTCTGACACACTGTCAGCCTGAATGAGGGGCTGGCGAGGGGAGCCAGGAGCTGGAGGAGGCATAAAGTAGGGTGTTGAATATTTCAGCAAACTGTCAACTTCAATGTATCGAGGCTGCATCTGTCTTTGAAATCAAGGCGCTCTGGGGTTTCCAGCCAGCCGGTTGCCTAGTAACATGCGTGAGACATCGAGGACTAGCCACTTGAAAGTTTATTTTTGCCCTGAGTTAGTCGCTGAAGATTGAATGTGATTTGGTAGCCAGAGTAAGACTTCATTTTTATTCATGAGCCAGGGAAATAAGCACATACTTACAGCGAAATTAGTGTCGTCCCATTGAACGCGTGACTTTGTATTTCTTCAAATCCATTTCCATATAGTTTGCTAAAGGAGGGAGGAGAGAGGGCTTAGGAATGGGAAGGAGCCGAGGAGACACAGTTTGGAAGCGCATATTCATCCTCCTGTGACAGTTATTACTCAGGTAATCACTGGCATCCGTAACTTCCAGCTCAGTTTCTGCAACAGTTTAAATTCTAAGGACCCGTGGGCTGAACCTGTTCCTTATGCTCTGGGGTTTTGGGGGGACCTTCCACTTATAAGGGAGGTGCCGGAACCACTGAGCTAACTCCTTGGCCCCGTTCTGCCGTGGTTTACCTGTATGTCCACCTCCACCTCCACCACCAGTTTTTGAAGTGCTTGCTATATGCTCAGTGTGTAATTTTCATCATGTTTGCCATTCAACTGACAAGAAAGCTGAGCCTTAGTGCGGCCGTGCAGTGTGCAACCAGGCAGCAGCAGCAGAGCTGGGATTCGAGCCTGCACAGTCACGCTCCGCCTTCTTCCCGCTCTGTGGCCCTGGGTGGTGGCAGGCTTGGGGGCCCTGAGGCAGGCCCGGCTCCAGGATGGGGTCACCGGTTCCCTTTCACAGATGCCTGCGTAGTTTTGCTGATACCTAAGTTGGCTTCTCAGCCAAGATGTAAATGCCTGTGAAGGCTCCTCAAGGCCCATCAGCTCAGAGTGAGCTCAATTTAGCTGAGTGCATCTAGCATTTTAAAAAATGAAAGAATAGATTAGAACAAATAGAAAGCATTAGAGTAAATTGCAAGTGATATTAATGCTTATGAAAATTTGTTGTGTTGTCTTTCTCTGGCATATGTATAAATGCATACGCCTACACACATGCACACACACACACTGCTACCCACATCCAGGTGCAAGAGGCTCCGGAGAACACAGAGGGAGGTGTTAGAGCTGCAAGGAAGCTACAGAGGTTCAAGGAGAGCCGGTTTACATTTTTTTGTTTTTAGTTTTTTTTTTGTTTTGTTTTTTGAGATAGGGTCTCACTTTGTAGTTTAGGCTGGTCCTGAACTCAGCCTTGAACTCACAGCAATCCTCCTGCCTCTGCCTCCCAAGTGCTGGGATTACAGGTGTGAGCCACAAGAGAGCCTCTTTAATTTATAACAAAGGGAGTGGGCTTTGAGAGGGGGCGTGATTGCCTGAAGCCTGTGGTGGGCAGGAGTGGGCCAGAGAGCACTTTGTCTGCCTCTGGCACCTGGGCTTGCTGCTTGTTTCTTTCTATTGGACTTTGTGGAGTCCTTGTGACGTCTTCCTCCTGCAGGCTGGGTTCCAGGTCCTGCTCTCAATGTGGCCTCTGTCGATTGGCCTATTTAAAAACGTCAACTTTCCTTCCCCAACATTCCTGATCTGCCTTTCCTGACGTGTTTTCCTGTGTAGCTGCATCACCATCTGACCAGGACATTTGTTGTTTGTTGTCTACCTCCCCAGAAGAGCCCATGTTTCATGTGAACGAGACTTCACCCTGCTTTGTCACTGCAGAACTCTCCTGTTCTCGGACAGTGTGTGGCACCTGGCTTATCATAATAAACGTGTTAAATGAATGAGATGAACAAGTGGATCTGTGCAGAAGAATGCATCTTTATAAGTCATAGCCAAACAAGCCTGAAGTGCACTGTGTTTCATGTGTAAATATTTGTGTAAGTTCTTTAGCCACGATGTTTGACCCGAGTGGAAAGGGCATGGGCTGACCAACACCCGATTCATCTGGCAACACCGGCTTCCTTTCCAGAACTGTTGGCTGCTTCGTGACCACATGAGGGACAGGCTGGGGGGTGTGATTTGAGGCTTGGCACAGATGCAAGCTCTGCTCCACCCGCTTGTGCTCTGGGTGACTGTTGTCATGAGGTTTCTGTAGTCTTTGTCAGATAAAACATACTTGAATTTGCATTTGATGCTCTATGTGAATGTGTGTAATGTGTAAATGGGCACACAGTGTGTGTGTGTGTGTGTGTGTGTGTGTGTGTGTGTGCATACTCTTTCCATCAACCCACAGCACACCTGAGACACATCAGTCAGTAACTAGAGGTGCCACTCAGGTTGAAGTATATTTGAACTATGAGGTTTAGAAAATACAAATTAGGGGACAGGTGTGTATCTGTCACTTTGAGTAATTGTGTACAACCTTCTTGCCTTCTTAGCACCTCAGTCCCAGGGAGCTTTTTACACTTAGGATACTATTTTTTGTCCATCTCCTGCCATTTAGGGGCTGGAATTCCTTTATAGCAATCACTTTTAGGTGAAAGAATCACACATGTGATTTCTCTGAACTTTGAAATTTGAATTTTTTAGACTCTAGGCTTGTGTTTGTCAGAGCATTCTCCTCTATCCACTGAATCTGACCTGTGTTTAGAAATGCAGGCCTGTGCCCATAGACCTGCCCTAGAACTTGTTGGCAGTGTCCAGGAGGAGGCCCTCTCCTGACTGGATCTCCGGGCGGCGACAGGCAGGACAGCTTGGAACACTTACCCTGTGCTAGGCCCTCTTATTTCTGGGATGCAAATGAGACATCTTTGGCTCAGAATTTAGCTTAGAGTCTAGGTCCTTTCTTGCTTTCTCTGCCTGCAAAGTAACGGGGCTGCATCTCTTGTGGACCATTGAAAAGCAGCCTCTCCTTTGTTTTAGCAAAGCAGAGGTGCCTGCACTTGTTGGCGTGCCTATTCCTCTTCACTGTCGTGTTCTGTGCTGATCCTAGTTTGGACATGTACTGGAATGTGATCCTCTCTCTATTGATCTCGTAGCTCTGTTGCCCAGGTGCAGCCCTGTGGTTAGTTTAGGGCTGCAGGTCCTGCACCCGGCTGCCTGGGCTGGGTCCCAGCTCTGCTATACACAAGCTGAGTTGCTTTGGGCAACTCATTCAACTTTTTGGTGCTCCATTTCTTAATCTGAAAATAGAGATGATAATACTAGCATCAACTTCATGAAGCTGTTTTGAGGATTAGAGTGGTAAATATATGTTCAGCACTCAGAAGCAGGTTCTGGAAAAAAGTAAATACATCATGTGCTGGCCCTCTTATATTATTACTGCATTTTGCAGTGGCCTCCAGCTGTCTAATCTAATCAGAAGAAAAGGCTCTCCCTTTCCCTGCTCTGGACAGGATTCCCTTGAACCATGAGCCACCTCTTTAGCTGAACTGCTCTGTCCTCCACCAGGGCAGAGGCCCTGGCCTCCCTGGTACTGTCTGAGGGCCTCAACCCTGTGTGGCCTGTGCTAGCATCACTGGGATCTTTACACTGAGATGACTTCCATATTTGTTTTCTCTTTCTGTCTCCTTCTTCCTCTTTTAACTTTTCTCTCACCCAAAGTTAAAGGATCCAAGTTGCCCAGTCACTACCAGGGCTGCTGTTACCCCAGTTTTGAATGTTCATCAGGGTCTTCCTTCCTTCTTTCCTTCCTTTCTTCCTTCCTTCCTTCCTGCCTGCCTGCCTGCCTGCCTCCCTCCCTGCCTGCCTGCCTGCCTGCCTCCCTCCCTGCCTGCCTGCCTGCCTCCCTCCCTGCCTGCCTGCCTGCCTCCCTCCCTCCCTGCCTGCCTCCCTGCCTGCCTGCCATGATCCTGCTTGTCCCAGTTTTCTAGATAGCAGCTCACTGTTTCCTTTCTTTCCAGCTGTCCCTCCTTTCTGCTCTTCCCATCACACACAAAGGGGTGCGTGGCCTTGTTTTGATTAAGAGAGCAGCTTCCTTGCTTTGGAGAAATTACCGATGTGAATGGAGAGCTCGTGCTGTCAGGTCTGCATGGTGCTTTCAGAGCCCTTTGGAAACACCTGGAAAGTCACTTCAGGTGGCTTTTTCCTCAGACTGCACAGTGTCAGGGTGAAACAAGGAGGGCTGTCTTTGCCATGAGGATTCTGTCATGGCACAGAAATGAGGGTCCCCTTGCTCTCTCTCAGTAATGGCCCCTCACTGCCAGGAACTGTCTAGCCTCTCTATTCAGATGTCAGTAATTATGAATCAAGCAGGGAGAATGGCAGCTATTTACTTAAAGTAAGATTCACGCTTCAGAAATGAACCACAGATGGTACTCTAGTCCAGAGTACTGCCTTACAGTGATGCACTCCTGGACTTAGGTTAACAAATTAGAAATTCTGCTTTCCTTTCTTCTTGGATCACATGGCTATATAGTCATCGATGATTTCAGAGAAGAAATTTTAATTTTTGTTTGTGGGTCTTCAAGTTCTCAGAAAGTGGCCTGATTGCAGAAGGGCAGTGCATTTTAGAAGATGTATGCCTCATGGTGTATTTGTAAGCAAATTTTATCAAATCACTATATGAACGGCATTGCAAAGAAGAGGGATGCCTGCACTCACCCCTGCCTCCCTCATGTGGCATGTTGCCCATGCTTTTTGATACCTGAATCATTCCTCTGTATGAAGACTGTTAGTTCCCTGGTGGCTGCATCAACAGTGACTGTATGGATGCGCACAGCCCAGTCACTGCTGGGGCTGCCGCGACCCCAGCTTTGGGTGTCCATCTGGCCTCTCATTTCCACGGGTCTTAAGGTTTCTATGGCCAGGGCTCCCTGTCCCTGACAGCGCTCAGCTCCTGCCTTCCAGCAGCTCTGAGTGCTTCTGTTTCCCTCCACCTCAGCCAAGTGCATGTCAGCTTATATGACTTTACCATATGTTGTAATAAAGAAGGTGACAGGCTTCAGAAAGAATGATGACAGTAATAGATTCTAATGTATTAAATAAAAGTCTTGAGAAATTCACATTCCACAGTGATACTTCAAAAGAGAGAAGGGGGACAAATAAAGCAACAGAGCATCTCATTTTTTATAGAATCATTGTCTAATAAATGTAGAGAAATGATAGAATGTAAAAGTTACTATTTTGGAATAACTGAATAATCAACTGATACTGAAAAGTTGTTGGCTAGCTGAATGTCACATCAACTCCAAAGGTCTGACTGTGGTTGATTTATAAATGGCAAAGCAAAAATTAGTCCTTCAGTAAAGTCAGCACCTTGAGCATGTAGGATAGCAGGACGTGACATAGTCCCAGGAGGCAGAGAGAGACATACACAGCATGGCCCAGCCAGCAGTGCTCTGGTGGGACATCTGGTCTGAGTCGAGACACAGCCAGGCCATCAGAGGAATCTGCACCCCTTCCCTGAGCACCCCAGAGAATTCAGAGTCCCACACAAGAGAGGAAGGCATGGGACGGTGCTGGGAGGGGCAGGTGGGAGGTGAGCTTGAGAGGATACAGTGCCTTCCTGCAAAGACTGGCACAGAACTGTGACTGGCTGTTTAGAAAAAAATCTATGAAAGACCTTCTGTTTAACTAAGGACTGTTGGCTGAATGTCATTAAGTTCTTGTTGATTTTCTTTGGTGCAGTGGCACTGTAGTCATGTAGATGTCCTTCTGGGAGGAGATGTGTGCTGAAATGTTACAATGTGTGTGAGCTTCCGCTAGATGTTCTGGGTGAAGGGCTGCATGTGTACTCTACACAAACGGGCAGTATGGCCCACCGTTAGGTGGCGCCGGTGAATTTAGGTAAGATGCATAGACATGCTCATTGTGCTGTTCTCTCTAGATGCCAGTGGAAAGGCAAATGTGGTTATTTGTCAACTGAGAAGTTTTAAATAAAGACAGAGTTAAGGTTGAGGACGTGGCTCCATGTTAGAGTACTTGGTTAGCATGTGCAAGGGCCTGGCTTCAATCCTCTGTCCTTTAAACAATAAATTAATAGTTAAAAGCAGACAGTGAGATGAAGTGTTTTCACAATGGCCTAAAACAATGGACCTGCTCCAGGTTGCGTGGATTTTGCCTTTTAACTATAGTGAACAGTGATAATTGGGTGACTGTGTAGTCGATACAATGTGAATAGATCTGAATAAGGAGGCATTTATAGTCCTGATGAAGGGACAGAAACAGGCTTGTCAAAGTGGCCTGATTCGACGAAGGCTGCTCAGCCAGCTAGACACACCATCCGGACTGACACCTGGACTTGTGTCTCAGCGCCCAGTTTTCTGTCCGGGTGCAGCCAGGAATGGCACCACGCTCTACCGGACACCCCTGCTCCAAAGAGTCTCAGAAAAGTCAGCGTCATGGCTGTTCCTGCCTTGTGGAGTTCAGATATGAATCAGAGCTGTCCCCCTTTCCAGGCTGGTCTGACCAGTCATCTAGAATATTTCAGGGGTGGTGCAGGTAAGAGCTGCCCACCCAGAGGGCACATTTTAAGGTGGCCTCTTAAGGAGATTTAATGAAAAGCTAAAGTGGCTATAAAGGGACATAAGAGTATAATGCATAGTTTTAGCATTAGCCCCACTGAGCTCCTCCTGCATCAAGTGCAGTGTTTTGTTTTCATTAAATGAGCTCACAGTTGGTAAAGATTTGGGTGGGGGGAGGGCAGAACAGGCTCTACTAAAAGTGAAACTCCGAACACTGCTAATAATGAGAAGAGAAGGCTTATTTTCATTACTTCCTCTCCATGGGCTCTACCTTTTATCCAGCAGGGTGCTCCTCATGACCCTTCACTCAAGAAAGGCCCACTCGGCTGAGACCCACGCCTGGCAAATGAGGGGCCTGGAGTGAGGAGAGAGCGGCAGAGCAGGGCCCCACAGTGTCCCTGAGAGGACTGGCACAGGACACCCTTCGGCTCACATCCGATCATCACCAACAGAAGGTACTGGCTGTGGCAAAAGGGCGCCCTGTGGCTGTTGTGCCAGAGGGCTCTTTGGTTTCTCCTTGAGGGGGGTCAATGGCTCTGTCTTGTGACCTCTTGGCCCTCAAGTCTCTGCCTTTCATGTCTGCTTCATATCCCTCGAATCTCTACATTACCCGAGTCCGTCGTGGCCAAACCACCCTGAAGGCGCTCAATCTCGTCAGGGTGTCCCCTGGGAGGAGGATCTGCAGGATCCTCATTACCTTAGATTTAGGTCAGAATTGACAGGAGTCTTGCATATTTTGGCCTTTGAATGAAAGCTGCTATACTGGGTAATTTCTTATTTGTTCAGTTTCCTCCAAGCCTTGCGCCCCTATCTTGCAATTCAAGACCTTGCAATCCAGTGTGGCCTCCACCTTAGGACGGGTGTTTACTCCTGGAGCGATCCTCCCCTGCTGTCCCCCTCCCTACAGCCATGATGGTGTGTGTGGGAAGTGGAGGCACTGGAGAGACTGTGGAGAGGTATCTGTTGGGTCTACAGTCTCCTTCCCAGTATTTATGACTTGCAAGCTGAGGATTGGAATTAGTCTGAAATTATTTTTTGGTTACTGCTGTGTATTATTTCGATTCCACAAGAGTTGGGCTGTGTTGGTCACAGCTTTGTAACATGACAATTATAAATATAAAATTATGTGTACAGAAAGAAATGATAATGTACAAGTGCAGTGAAACAGTGATATCAAGTTTTAGGAACCACTGATGCAAAAGAGTGTTCTCTTAGGTGTTTTCTTGCTTCATGTCTATTTCTTCATTTTAAGGTCATGCCATATCCATGTGCTTTTTCTTTTGGGGGTGATTGCATTTACTCCCTCACCACAGTCCTGCCTGAGCTGGGACCAGAACAGAAGGGATGTGAGGGAAGTGGGGAGCAGAGTGGGACCTGGTTACAGTAAATGAGACTCTGCTCAGGAGGCTGCTCCTGAGCATTGGGCCTCCAGCCCAATTGGCATTTAGGTCTCCAGCCTAAAGACAGACGGCAGGGGTTCTCGGGGTGTATCATAAGAGATTAGCACAGACCTCGAAGGCTTTCCTATACCGTGAATCACTTGGGATCCTGGGAAAATGCAGATCTGGAGTCAGTAAGCTAGGGGTGGGTCTGAAAGCCTGTGTTGCTGGTCAGCTCTCAGAAGATGCCGGTTCATGGGTCACACTGGGAACATTAAGTCCTAAGAAATTCCATGGAAGAGGTAAGGCCTCGGATTCTGGTGACCCAATGCAGAGCTATCAAAATGACGTTACTTCTAAGTATCAGGGGACAGAGAGAAAGGGCACAGAGAATGTTGCCTCAGCAAGCGAGAGGGACTCGAGGGAAGGTGAAAAATCAGAGGAAGAGAGTAAAGCCCCTCAATGAGCTCTACTCTACCTACCTGGAGAACACCCACCCTCCTACTTTCTTTGGGAGAAATTTCTGTACTCTCTCCTGAGGAGGAAGCCACTCCCTTCCAGCCAGGGGTCCCCCCAGCCTCAGAGCACTCCATGAGTCAGCAAAAGTTCACTAGTTGGAAATTCAGCACTAAAGAACCTCAGGACCATTTGCTGTGCTTCAGACTGCAGTAGTTGGCCAGTTGTCCAGTGAACAGCTGATCTGCTGCTCTCCCATGCAGCTCCTTCTATCCTTGGCATTTAGGTCAAGAAGAACAATGTCCTCTGTGAGCAAAAAATGTGGCAAGTGCTCACCTCAAGCTAGAGGTGAGGATGGCAGGAGGTGGTGGCAGAAGGGGACTCTGGGAGTCTACTCACAGTGTGATGGATTCGTTATTCATCCCTTGAAAAGCATTTTCCGGTATGATGGTGATGTGTAAGTTATCACAAATTTCCCTTGAGGAAAGAAATTAGAAATATTTACTTTCCAAATTTTAGCTGCAAATAGGAAAGTGTTATATGTAACAGTCATCCTGGTACTTACAGGATGAAGTTAAATTCCAACGAGAAGATCTTCGTAACATCCGGGAACACTTGGATGCCTGTGTTACAGACACTCCTGTGATTCAGAGCAAGGAATGACATCAGCAGAGTCAGTGAAAGTGATTTTTATCAATATGTAAAGATAAAAAGGAGGAAAAAGGCATTTTGCAAACACTGTTTTCACATTAAATTTAAAGATACTGAGTTTGGCTTTATCGGTAACATTTTAGCTGATGAAGATAAGCTAAAGTTAAAGGCCATAACTGCTATTGCTTAATGGCTATTTAGAGATTGAGGGCCTGGGACCAAGCTTTCAGGTCTTTTCCATTTGAATTTCCAGCCTGTCTCTTCCTGTTTACTCCACTGCCTCTTGCTGTTGCATCATATTCCATTCCTTCTGATCATTAGTTTATCCTGTGATCTACATGGTTCTGGGAAACACCTCTCTCTTTTGGAGTAGGAGAAAGATTAATTTGATGTGAGAAATCCGCTTCTGTCATTACTAAATGTCTTCCTTTGTGTAGCTACTTTGCAGTTCAGGAAGCTCTTCCTTGCATCTCACTGAAACCACTGGGCATCAATCTTTTGGTTTTTGGAGCTATTTAAGGCTCCTTTTTTCTTTCCACTTTTCTTTTAACCATCAGAGGAGAGATGCATAAGTGACAAGTGACACTGAAAAGTAATTTAAGACTAGGACTCCGTTAGGGTGTCCAGGCACTTGGTAGACATGGGCTTTGGGCAGCTGATGGGAGCCGCTTGGTGCCTGGTGACAGTGGGACGGAGCCTGGTTTCCACCCTGGCTTTCCTGTTCTTCTTTTTACTTGTAATGAATGGACAAATGTGACACGAGAGATCACACTGCATTCATTCTCTGTCCATGGCTGGGGACAGCATTGTGGGCTTGGGTTGAGGGGATACCATATTTTGGGAAGGAAATATTATTAATAAAGAGAAGAACTTTTGGATCCTTAGGGATTAGGTTGACTGTATTTGGTTCTGGGTTGTTTTTCCAAGGCTGTGGATGCTGTAGGATGTGGATGTACCTCTATGGCCCTGGAGGTTGGGAGACACATAACAGGTTGGTTCGGAAGTGCCCAGTGTCAGAGATGCCCAAGGAACACCCTAGAAGGCCCGAGAGAGGGCCAATGGTGGCTTCCAGAGAGCTGTCCCTCCCTCCCTCCTTTTTGTCCTTTTTTTGCCCCTTGTGGTATTGAGGGGTGTACTTTACATCTTGTGGGAAGTTGATGAAATTTAATTTATCTAAAAGAAGGAGTGGAAATCTGTGTTAGGGGGATTGAAATTTTTCTTTGTGGGGGAAGGGGACCAAGAGATGGAAGGAGAGGGGAAGGGAAAGGGAATCAGGAATGTACACATTATGCCCTGCAAATAGGTATAAATACAAAGATAAACAAAATAGAGTGCAGGTATCTTGATATGTGAGAAGATCCATGGTAATAAATTTAGAGATTGTGTTAATTTCAGGAGCTCTGGCATTGCTGGCAAAGCTACCTGCTCTTGGGCTGTGGCAGTCCTGGGTTCCCTGTGTAATCTGTAGATTTGGTGAGATGTAACAGGGAAGGAGAAAGTAAGGATTTAGTTTACATTGACGCAGTGCTTACCTCGACACAGTACTTTAAAGTTTTTCACTTGAGGAAGGAATGAACAAAAGAAATAGAGGGGACAGTCATTCCCAGCCGGTGTGGACGGTCAGCTCAGAGCTGTGTCTTCTGCTCTCATCTCCCGTCCACTCACCTTAGACATTCTGATTTATACTTTTAGGAATGTTGTGATTACCCCCCACTGTTAATTCAGAAACTCACTGCAGAGGACAATGTCCTTCTCCGGTGTTTGGGACAGAAATGATGTTGGGAACTACTAACCACTAGTGTGTATGGAACAACACCTGGCATGGTGGATGACCAGAAATGCAGATAAAATCAGAAGAGCAGGACATGTTAGCCGTGCTGAATATAGGGCTTAAAACATTCTTCTCCACTTTTTGGTTTGATCTTCCCTTCCCCAAGTGTTTATAAAGAAAATGTCCTCACAGGTATTTTAACCGGGGGAGATGTGTGAATGCACCAGGCTCAATGTACACCAGGTTCTTGGTGTTCTGGATCAGTCTGTGAAGAGAAGAGGGAAGACAGGCAGCAGTTTAATAGTCATGTATTGTTAGAATGCATGAGACTGTGGTCACCGGACATTGGTGGCCAAAAATGCCATCCACAAAATCAAGGCAATTTCCTATGCGTCAGGGAGCTCCTAAGGGCTGGGAGTGGGAATGACTCCGTGATGGCCCCGTGGCTATTTCTTGGAATCTACTCAAACCCTCTGAAGAGAGAGGCGAGTGGAGGAATCCAAGCTAGGAATTTGTGCACACCCAGTGCCCTCCCTCCTTTCCAGGCAGCACCAATACCTGGGCTTCCCAGCTGAGTAGATCCTGCCCTTCGATAGAGCCTGTACACTGGAGAGGGTGGAAGATTCTGCTGTCAGTAGAGGAGCAGATTAGCTTCTCTCCCCTACTTGTAGGCCAAATAGTCTTCCCTGTAGTGAGCTGGCAACTACAGTGAGCAGTTATCCAGGGGAACCCAGTCAGTGGAGCAGCATGGGGCAGAGGCCGGGGGTTTGGATTTCTAGGTTCATTCTATAGATAATTCGCTATGTGATGATACCCAGCCTCGTAACTTCCCTGAGTGACTGTTCTGTTCTGTAAAGTTGGAATATAGTAATATTATGATTATGAAGTTGGGCGCAGTGGTGGACACCTATAATCCCAGCAATCTGGGAGCATGAGGCAGGAAGACTGCAAGTTCAAGACCAGCCTGGGTAGGTCAATGGGACCCTGTTTCAAAATTTTAAAAAAGGACTGGAGGTGCAGCTCAATGGAAGGGACTTCAGGTTAGTCTCCAGGACAGGAAAAAACAAAAACAAAAACAAAACCCCCCAAAACAACAACACAACAACAAAAACCCCAAAATCTATCCAAATAAATAAATGCATAGGATTCCTGTCCCACAGGTTGGTAGGTTTTGAGTAATAAAGTAGGTTGAGATAATCCAACACAGGACCTTGTGAAATGTAGAAATACAGCACATGAGTATTAACTTTCCTTCCTCCCCAGTCAGTGACTGTGGCCCTTTAAAAAGTGCCATCATTCAATGTTGAATGCGATGAGGATGTGTATTCAAAATGCACCAATAAAGATTAAAAAAAAAAGTGCCATCATTGTTGACTCCTGCCCTTTCTATTTGGATTCAGCAAAAGGCCATAAATGCACGTGGGTTTTTTTAACCAGGCACGCACCACCTGAGAACATGATGATTACTTCTGTTCTGTACAGAAAATAGAGTGTGTTGGTTAAGATTGTGCTGTCTAGAGTCACCTTGGTTTTACATTCCAAGTTTTCTAATTGCTGACCTCAACTGTATCACATAATGCCTTCCATGACTCATTGTCCTCATAGGGTATTTTTGAGGAGTAATATGGGGGTAGTTTACAGTAGGCATTAGCCGGTGTTAATGATTATTATTCCAATTAAAATCAGGAAGTTGAAGGATTCATTTTTCGTTGCACAGCTGCAAAGCAGCAAAACTTGGGTGAGACCCCCTTTCGGGCTCCAAATCTAGTGCTCCTTCCCCAGGCCACAGGTGCCTCTTTCCACTTACAGGTGGAAATTGTCATCTAATTCTTCGGCTGTGAGTGCTATTTCGAAGAGAATAGCTCTCAAGTCACTGGCCATACAGGGCATTATGGAGGTGACATGGGAGGAACTGGACATCTTAAAGACCCTGTGAGGCTGATCTCACACTCATTCGTTCCACAAAGATTTACAGAGCACCTGACGTGACCGACCCCATTCTAGATACTGGGTTACAGTTGTGAATGAAGCAAAGCCAGTCTGCGTGGAGCTACCATTCAGGGCCACTTTGAGGAATCCATAAACTTCTTTAAAATGTCTGTTTTTCTTTTCGTTGGTAAATGCTGCTTTGCATCACAGAAACTTTCTCATTAGCTACCCTGGTGTTTTTCTGTTACCTGGGAAGTCTGTTAAAACTGCGGATTTCCAGGTCTGGGCCGCACTGTCATCTCCGGCTGCCATGAGCTCTGTGCACAATTCTGCTTCACAGCCAGATCAGGCCTTTAAAAAGGCCACCTTTCACACTTAAGTACTCATTGTTTAGGGTTTTCCTGCAATTGGTGAGTTAGTCTCACCGCCCTGGCTTCCCTGTCATCTCCTGGTGGACATTTGTATTCTTATTCTTCGGTATTCCAGTGGCACTTGGCCTGGAATAGGATTTGAGATGGTAATTACTCAGATACTCATCAATTAGTTATTTCCTTTGAATAATGAATCCCTGGGCCATTTCCAGGGAAGCCTTGGGCTTTGACAGAGACAGCTTTGGGGTGGCTCTCAGTCCTGTGATTGTCTCCAGTGTCCTAGCCCAAACCATGGCCCTTCTGGCCTCCATTCCTTCCCCGGGACTGAAGGGGGTAGCTGTCCTGTTCTGCACAGTAGCTGTGGGTATTGATGATACAGCCCGGGGGTGTGCCAGGACCAAGAGTCTGAGTGATATTTGATGCTGGCACACTTCCCTCCTCCCCCTGTGACACCCCTCAGTGGGGCTGTCCAGGGATCCTCCTGAGGGTCAGGCTGGAACGAGGGGCTGATGTGGCACTCACATTGGGGGATGCCTGGCAAGTTAGTTAGGCTCTTTGGGCCCCAGGTTCATTGTCTGAGAAGTGCATTGAGCCAGTCTTTTCCTATTCTTTTACTGAAATTAGGAAAACATACTTGCAGGGTTGTTTAGAAAAGATTAGTTGTAAGAGTCAGTTTTCAAGCATTGTGGTAACACTGTCAGCAAAGCAAGTCTAACCTGCACAGGCTCAGCATTGGTATTTTCGTGGCAAGTATGCAGGTGGCTTTTATGGAAAGAAAGAGTATGGCATCACGGCTGCCAGCCAACCAATTTCTGCTCTCTAGGCTCCTCTCCGAGTTTTCCAACCACCCTGAGTACTCCATACCACCCCTCCATAAGGCAAAAGCTACTTGCCAGGACTTCACCATGTCAATTTTAATTTCCAACATTGTGTTGTGATGTTTCAGAGTTTATACAGCTCCCAGGGAGAAGCAGTTGTCACCATGGCAACCTTTAGGCCACTGCAGCGAGAGAAATTAGTGCCTGCCCAGACCTAGTAATTGCTGTAGTCTTTTCCTCTTGGGTTCCTAGTAGTGGATGCTTGAATATAAATACCAAGTGGGCGCCAGCCAGCGAGGGTAATAGTGTACAGCCATAAACTATCTGTTAGCTGATGCTTACATTTCAGACAAATTGAGGAGGCTGTCAAAGGCATTAGCTTCTATCCTTTCCAGGGAATCACTCTGAGAGATTTCACTAGGGGAAGGAAAAAAAAAAAAAGAAAAAAAAGACATGAAAGAAATGACTGTGTCTGCATGATCATGAGCTGTATGTGTGACCCCATGTCCAGAGGCTCTGAGGAAGAACAGAATGTACACACTGTCCCTTATCATAAGGTGCTAACGTCTCCCTTTAGGAATATGGATGGGTGTCTGCGACCCAGGCAAGGCTGAAATGCAAGTTTACGAAACTGCTGTTTATGTGATAGGCTTTTCTCTTATTTATCAGTGT
Organism: Petromus typicus; assembly: GCA_004026965.1. NCBI lineage: Eukaryota > Metazoa > Chordata > Mammalia > Rodentia > Petromuridae > Petromus > Petromus typicus. The sequence continues at coordinate 17,387 of PVIR01004745.1, forward strand.
CTTGGGATCACAGACTGTTAGAAATGGATTAGCCCTTTGAGAAAACCTAGTCTGACTCCTTTGTTTTATAGCTCTAGGAATCAAAGACATGAGAAGAGAAGCAAATAGTATTTATATGAAGGTTCAGGCCCATGAATGGGGTCTTGAGTCAAATTCCTCCCCTCAACAGAGGCTTTAATTTGGGTTGAATCAGTGTTTCATAATTCTTAACCCTTGGTTTCCAGCAATGAATAGACTAATGATGAAATTCTTAGTTTAAAAAGACAAAGGAGTCATATACAGAAACCTCATAACCTCCATAAATGTAAACACTGTATGCCATAACATGAACTGAGATCAATAATTTTAATAAGGATGAAAAGTGCGATAGGACAATTGGATGAGAACAGAAATGGAGAGGGATTAAAAAATGAAACAACCTTTGGTATGTACATGTAACCACTCCCCAAGATGCTTGTAAACTGCATGGATTGCAAACATGTGCTAATAAAATAACAAAAAATTTTTAAAAAACAATTTAAAAAAGAATGCAAAACTCAGATCTTCAAAAAGGAAGCAGCTTTGTCAAGTACCATCCCCAGGCGTGTTGGTAATGTCAGCATTACCCTAAAATACCAACATAAGTTACCATTTGCTACCAGATGAGAAAGAAGTCTCCAAATCACACATTGTACATCTGTGTATTTTTAAGGTTAACATTCACTGAAAGCTTCAGACTTGATGAGAGCTTTAGCCCACAGAAAGGAAAAGCCTAAGGAGTTAATGTCTTTTCTGAACAGCACAGTAATGGATTGCTCCTGGGTGTCTTCATCTCTTTCCTACCTAACTGCTTATTTAATACTAGCGGTTTTCCTTAGTAGGGAGTCCTAATGCATTAAAAGTTATCAAAACTCAACATTTAGACTTGAGAGCAGGCAGAAGAGCATGGGATAGGCACAAACAAACTGACATGTCTGTAACCTGGAGTAAATTTCCTAGAAAGTGCAATATGTTTGAGCGATTATTTTTTGAATATTCTCATTGTTCTTTGACACCTGAAGTTAGCAGGAAAGGTTTCCCAAGGAGCCTGACTGTGTAGCATCTTTGCAGATGTGAATCTGCTGGTGCTCTGTGGGAATAAAATGCTGCTTGGGATCCTTAAGGAGGATTCTGGAAAATTCCCTTTCTATCTGCGAGGTCTTTGACCCTGGAAGCTAAAACCAGAGACAAAGGATAGAGATGATCCTGTCTCACAAACTGAAGAACATGCTGCATTATCAGGCTGCTTTACATTTTTGATAAGTGCCTCTCATTAATACAGCTATAAATATTGTACTTTTGCCATACACTTATTATATTCTAGATACAAAGGTTATCTTTTGATACACACAAGTTTTCAACACATTTTATTCTAGGTAGGAGTTATCGAAAAATGTGACATGAGGGAATAGCTGCTCTAGCAGAAGAATTTTTATGATTGAAATGTATCTTCTACTTAAAAAGTATAACATTGCTTATCAAAATGCATTTCAGTTCTTGGAAACAAGGTTAATTATTTGGATTTTAATGACTCTTGAAAAATCATACCTTTTCTTCAAAGGCCCCTAGATATTATTTGTATTATAAAGATAAAAATAGTAGAGTTTCTTAAGCATAATTTCTCTCCTGGAAAAATTGTCTCTTTCAATTTTTTTTTTTAGAAAAAAATCATTATTTCAATTATGAATGTCTTTTGATGTGCAGTATCTTACTTACATTTTCATGACCTCATTAAGTCCTCTGAAAGCTTGAGGTGGAATTACTTTGACAGGGAGATAGGTGAGTGATCTAGAAAAGAAAAAAGGAAAGCCAAAAGTTTAAGATCTAAGATCAGGTACATTTTTAGTTTGTGAATGAAGTGTGAGGATGCATGTATTTGTGGGTATACATGGCTACAGGGTTAGCAGTGGGATGCAGGTGGGGAATTCCAACTAATATCAGTCAAAATAGAAGCTGTGAATCATTTTGTCTTTATCAAAGAAGGTAGTTAAGATATGGTAGTTAAGAAAGTTAGAGTCAGACACCTGTGGGGTCAAACCCTCACTGCTACCTGGTGTGTGACCCTGAGCGTATTATTTAAACCTTCTGTTCCAGTTTCTTCATTAATAAAATTGGAGTTACAGTTCCTATGTCACAGGATTGCTGTGATTAATCAACATAACCCAAGCAAAGGTTAGAGCCTGGCACTCAGTAAATAGCAAATAATTCTAGCATGTTCCTCTAGGTTTGGTTGAGTGGCTGGGACAGAAAGCTGTTTTGAGTAGAGCCGAGAAATTAGTGGTGAGAATACAGTTGGAAGCCAGGCAGGTAGGAAAGAGTCATTAAGAACATGCTCCTGGCTGTAAGGGTGATCTGGCTGTGACATCTGTCACCCTCTTGATTTTGCCAGAGTTGATTCGGCTGACCTGGCTATCTAGGCAGGTGTCCCCTTCCTCCCTTGCTGGCCCATATGTGTCTTTCCAGGAGCTGCACACCAAGTGGAAGAGGAAAACCTCTCCCAGTGGAGGTTTTCTTTGGTTTCTTTGGTCAAAGGTATATGAGTAGATGAAATATTCCACTAGAACCTTCAAATAAGCTCATAGGAACATGCTTCTGTCTTGGCCTATTCCATCTTCCTTGGCAGTCTATTGCGCTGCTACCTTACCTAGACCACCGTACTCTACAGTCGGCTCACTTGGGCATCTCATGTCATTTGTTGAGCATCTGTGACAACAATTCCTTCAGGTACTCACAGCTGCCGGGACAGCTTAGTATGCCTAAAATTGAATAAAAGCTGTACCACATAATGAGAAAGTGACAGGAGAATCAAAGCTAGTATGGGAAGAGGTGAGAATATTTAAAGGATCTGTGGCTTAGATGATCCAGGAAAACTTCTGAAAGGGAAGGAGGAACTGTCAGCTATTTATGGTTCAAAGTTAGTGGTTAGCGGGTCAAGGTTTTGGTGTCAGGACTGGCTTAAAGGAAAGGAGTGGGATGTGACTGTCAGGGAAATGAGACCAGGGATAAGAGATGCTGCCTTGTTTCCCTTGGTTTGTGCTGCAGGGCCTGCCTTAGCTTGGAGGAAAGAACATTTCCTTTACAATGAGCAGATTACAGCCTATGTAAGAAGGGACTTGCTACTGGTGTAAGCTGCACTGTGAGTTATGCACACCCACCTGTAACCTTATTTACTCAGTAGGTAATGTGAAGTAGGTATTTTTCTTTGATAGCAGAAGAAATTGGGTCACAAAGGGATTAGATAAACTGAGAGAGGTAATAGCCAAGACAATGGACTCCAGTTGTGCTTTCCTCTGAGCTCTGAGCATGTGATTAGTAACCCACTGTCTCCTGGTGATCAGGGCGGAGGTGCAACGACCTTGTAACCTTGCTTCTGTAGAAAGGAAACACCACATTGACTGTTGCTCTTATAAAGCGGCTCACCAGCACTTCCTGCCTTGGAGCTAATGTAGAGGAGCTTTACAAATTTCATTTGGGGAAAGTGCTTTTGCTCAACGGTTCATAGAGATGATACAACTGAGAAGAAGTAATCGAAACCTGGTCCTCCAATTCTCTTCCTGAGGACAGTCCTACTGAACTCATTGCTCAACACCCAAAATTATTTAACAGGGGATCTGTGAAAAGCAGCGATGGAGGAGGAAGGAGGAAGAAGAAATCTTCTTGTGCTGGCATGTTTGCTTCCTATATTTCTTCTGGAATCATGTCCGCTTGGCTTACTGATTAAAAACACAGTTTTATTGCTCTCTACATTGCCAAGCCAATAAATTTCCAGAAGAGAAAGCTGTATTCTACTGTACCCCAAGCAACATCAATAAAACTGACAGCCAAAATTCTGATTCCAGAATCTTTATTGCTGGGGATAATGCAGTGCAGAGCATATTTTGGAGAGTGTTTACATAAAAGCTTCAACGGAACCCATCAGAGCTGTTTATTCAAGCAAATGGAGCCCAGAAGCTGCAGGCTTCCGGCAGGAGGCCGACTCCTCTGAAGGGGAGCATGCTGCAGCTCCAGGAGGGGCAGTGTAGTTCTGACTTGACGAGGGAGGTTGCCCGCACTTTGGATTGATGTGGGATGAAGGATGAGGAACAAGGGTTGGGCAGAAGGGAGAGGAGCCGTAGATCATGTCCTGGCATCCCCAGCAACTATGGAACAGCTCTGGTGCAAGATGGAATTGTGCAGAGCTGTTGTTGCTGCAGAGCAGGAGAGGCAGTTGTGGATAAAAGGAAAAACAGAGTCCTACCGTTCCAGGTGCCACTGGCCTGCATTAGGTGCTTTGTGTGTGTGGCTGGATCAAGAACGAGGCCTGGGGCAGAGAATGTAGAGCACCCTCGAGAACGGGTGATGTGACCCCATGACTAGCTTTAACCATTTTCACTGCTGACTTAGATTTTTATTTCAAGATGTCATATTTTCATTTGTGATTCGTTTTCAGTTGGCAGCAGTTCCTAAGCATTCATGTGTCTGTCTCCCATATTTAGATCTATCTGTTCATGGTGTTACCCATGATTTTTGCTTGTTTATATATAAATTTTAAAATTTTATATGTACATATATATTCTTTTTCAGACAGGGTCTCGTTACATTGTTTAGGCTGACTTTGAACTCACTGTATAGCCCAGGTTGGCTTCCAACTTGTAGTCTCTCAAGGGCTAGGATTATAGGTGTGTGCCACCATACTCACCTGTATTTGTATTTTAATTGACATATTTATGTGGTACGATGTATCATTTCAATGCAAGTACATAATGTTTAATGATCAGATCATGGTAATTGGCATATCTACCACCATAGGCATATATCTTATTTATGTTGGGAATATTCAAAATCTTTTCTACTAGTTAGTTATTTTGAAATATTCAATTAATTGTTGTCAACTGTAATTAACCTACCATGCTATAGAACATAGAAGTTACTTCTCCTATCCAACTGTGATATGTTAATAAGCATTTGAGTGTACACCCTGGGAAGGTGCTCCACTCTCTAATGTTATTCTTTCCATGCTGCTAGAAGTTTCTAACAATGTGATTGTTAGTTTAAGTGACCCTGCAATCCTGTCCCTATATATGTCTGGAGATATTTTTAAACTGATAATTCTGGGGACCTGGGCAAGAATTTTCTTACCAGCATTGTGACATCAGGGAATTGAATGACCGTGGAAAGACAGGTAAAAGGTGGACAGTGCACATGTTACTGAGTAGGTGAGCTGTGGAAAGAAAGAATCTCAAGGAACATTGAGTGGATCTCAGAATCGTGGCTGAAGGAAATAAGCGAGAGAATGACACATATATATGTGGCTCTATGTGTGTGTGTGTGTGTGTGTGTGTGTGTACATGTCTTAGTTGCAGAATTAAGTTACATGTATCCCATATATGAGACTTGTAGAATAATATACAGGGCTAGACATAGTGGTGCATGCCTGTAATCTTGGTACTTGAGAGGCTGAGGCAGGAGAATTGCCCAAGTTCGAGGCCACCTTGAACTAGATAGAGAGACCCTATCTCAAAAAACCAAAAATAAATAAATGAACACACATTGTCTATGGTGAGTCAAGATGAATAGCAATAGGAAAAGGGAATAAAGTAGATAATTAAAAACAGAGAAGAACTTTGTGTGAACCATTGAGAATGTTACTTGAATGACCGTAGAAGAAATGTAACTAACAACCTCTCTGTACCTGAGAGATAAATGGAAATGAAGTTTTATATGATCTACTGACTCTTTCCCTCCCTTTCTTCCTTGTACCTTTTTGAAGTTAGGTGTACATGTATTCCCAAAATGTTGTGAACTTCAGGAACTACTGGAAAGGTCTGGTAAATATCTGATAAAAAGCAGAAGCCAAGGAGGATACAGGAAAAAAGAAGACAAAAGAAGGGAGAATTTGGTGGCTCTGCTGCCTACACATGATCTCTACCCCTTAGCAGTTGTAATTATCTGGGGATCTTATGATTGGTTGTGACTCTGGTAAAAGTCCTGGGCATTGTCTATGCTGGGCTCAACCATCTTTCAAGAGCCTTGCTGTCCCCAGACTCTATCTGGGAGTGGGACAATCACCTTCCCTTCTTCTTACTCACTGGTGTCCATCTGTCTGTCTGTTTCTTTGGGGCTACTGCTGGGCTAAGTAGTTCTTTTTTTTTTTTTTTTTGAGACAGGGTCTCGCTTTGTAGTTCAGGCTGACCCTGAGCTGAGCCTCAAACTCACATCACAGCAATCCTCCTGCCTCTGCCTCCCGAGTGCTGGGATTATAGGCATGAGCCACCATGCCCGGCACTGTGGTATGTGGTACTGACTGCTGCTGGGGTGAGTCTCCACGCCCAGTATTGTTATGTGGTTACTGGCGATTGAACCCAGGTCCTTGCGCTTACAAGACAGGCACCGCTTACAAGACAGGCACCGGAACCACTGGGCTAAATCCCCAGCCCTGGGCTAACTAGTTCTTGTTTGCTATGTGGCCAGGGTCAACCTAGGATCCTTTCCTGCTGGCAGCCAACTTTCAGATGAGATAGGGCATGTTCAGGGAGGTATGCCTGTAGACCTGACTTCCAAACTGCGCTCTCTCACACCAATGGGGACCCCATGCTTTTGCATTGGTTCCTCCAGTGGATTCCCTGGTGGGCTGCTAAATGTACCCTTGAGGACTGAGGCTCATTCCCCCAGCTGCTGGCAGAGCAGATGGTGGAAGTGCCCAGTTGAGTTTCTATCCTAGAATTACACTGTCTTCCTTCCATTGCTGCTTTATCAAGGAGCATATCCTCTGTCTTGAGCAACTCTCAGGCAAGGACCGGACAGTGTGTGGAATAAACTCACAGCCCTGTGGCTCATAGTAAGACTTCTCAGAGGAGCACCATCTGTAGCAGTTTCACCTGGGACACTGATACCAACCCCACACAGCCAAGCCCAGTGTGCTTTGGGTTGGACTCCATCCCTGAGAGAATACACAGCATTCAGATAAATCCCATTACCTCCAAGAAAATAATGGAAAATTATCACACTTCTCTAGTAATTTCTAATGTCTCCTGGGTCCTCAGACATAGGTGTGGCTTCTCCCCCCACCCTTGATTTTTTTGAGTTTAATGGTGTAGGTGACCTTGGAAAGCGCTCATTCACTGGCTTGTTATCTAATCCTCAAACGATGTTAGCTAGAGAGTGTCATTGCTCTGCAGGAGAGCTTAATGTCCCCCTTTCAAGGAAACTGATGATTTGGAAATCCTTGCTTAAACAGTCCTATCAACTGAGAGACACTTGCGTTGTCAAAGGGTTCTTTGTTCTATGGAAGGATTTGCTGCAGGATTTCTTTAAATAGCAAATTCTCCAGGTGAATGAAAAATAGGGTTCAAGTGACACTTCCTTTGAAGACAGATATTTCACAAAGCAGATGCTAACTGTAGGTCCTTGTCTCCCCTTGGTTTCTCAGAGTGCACTCTGGCTCTCAGGGCAGGACCAGCTTGTGAGGCTCACAGGTTCTGCATAGGCCAAGGGCGAAGAGACACGGAAGAGACTGAGGCTTCTTTTGGAGTCCCCAAGCGCCACCTTGCCACAGCTTTTACCTTTTCTTTTGTCCAACATACAGAACAGAGATATTTTTATTCACTACCTTTTAAAGTTTAAGAAAGACATTTGTATTATTGATTTAAGGAATCTCTACACACACTCATCCATTTTCTACAGACAATTTATTGCTAGAGCTATACTATGAATTATAAACTAGCATACAATTAGGAGGGGGAAAGCAAAATCAGAAAAAGTCAAAGCTGTTTTACCATAAAGAATTTGTTGCAATGACATAGTGTTTAATTATTTAAAATTTTAATCTGGTAACGTCTTTGTACTATTATGTAAGATCTTGTCTTACATTTAATAGAGACTTTAAAAATTTCTGTGTTCATTTCCAACTTGCTCAATAATTATAATGAACTTGCTTTCATCTTAAGCTGAAATAAAAAATAGCTTTTGTGTTTCCAAATCATTTCAAATTTCAAGTTTTCCAAGGCCTAGATCTGTTTGGTAACTTCATTAAAGAAAGCATCTTCATTTAGTACAGATGAACAACCACAATGATAAGTTTCTTACCAGAAGGTTGAAGATGCTCCTTAGAAATTATAACCATTTCATTCAAAACCATTGATTGTTGTTTGACTCCTTCTTGGAGCATTACTGTATTAGGCCCATGAGGTCAGAGCAGAAGGGTTGCCTGCAAGTTCTCTGGGCCAATGCTTTACTTCCCAGAGGGAAAATCTTCAACTAAGAAAGGTGAAATTTCTTCCTAGTGCAGTTCAAAAGCAAGTCTGTACTATGACATAAGTCACCTCATTCTGGCTCAGTGTGCTGTCTTCCACCAACCTAGTTACATCAGTTCTGTTCCCTTGGGGTTGGTTGATACACACTCCCACGGGGTCCTTTGTTTTCCCTGAGAAAACCTGGCCTGAAAGCAGCCGTCAGTTTATTGAGGGCACTTGCTCAGTCAATTACTTCCAGATGTAGTTTAAATTTCTATGCTTCCAAAAGCTTTCGACCTACCAGTGGGGTTTTTCTCTCGTCTCTCTGTCCTCTGGGCTCCAAGACTGAGTGTCTCCCTGTGCTCTTCTTGAGGACTTACCAGGAGCTTGTATGAATTATCCTCCGTTCCACCATGGACCTCAACTTCTCTCATACTCATCCTTGCTTCTGCATGCTTCACCCATTGCCATTCTTAGCCTCTCTTTTCTTCACCTGGACTATTGCTAGTTCTCTACTTGGCTTTCCTTCCCTTCTGGCTTTGTTCTGCCCAGTCTGGATCACCTTTCCTAGAAAAACTCCCTACATCACTGCAGGGCTCAAGTTTCTTCTGGGCTTATCTCACCACCTGGAGATGACTTGTCCTTGTCTTCGCATCTGCATCTTCATTTCATTTTCCTTTCATGTAACAAGGTGCTGTCCATATGACAGCATGGCGATATGTGCTGGAATCAGTACATGGGACCTGCACTGTCCAAGAGGGCCAGCCTGAACTCAGAAGGGCACTGGGTATAAACTATAGACTAAGCTTTGAAGATCTGGTAAGAAAGGAAAAAGAATGTAAAGAATCTCAGTAATTTTGATTGCATGTTGAATTGATAATATTTTATATATGTAAGAACAAATAAGACATTTTATTAAAGTTCTTTTTTTAAAGACTTTTAAATGTGGCCACTAAAAAAATTTAAATTATTCTCATCCTATTTCTACTGGACACTGCCTTCCAAACCAGTCAGGCCATTCTTGAACTTGCCTCACATTTCCTGCATTCTTCCCTAGTTCCTGCCATCTGGCTCACTTGTCTTCCCTGGGGGTCACAAGGTCTTCCTGGGGAAATGTCAGTCTCCAGCTACCAGCATTAAAGAGTGTGACTTCTGAACAGAAGCGCATGTGCTGTCTCACTTGAGTACAGTGGTGTGGGCAGAACTGATGTTCTGGAGCAGATCACCTACCTGGATCTACAGATGATAATGGGTACAGTCTATAAAACCTATAGATAATACAATATCTGATACAAGATAAAGATAAAAAGCCCTAAGTGCATTTGATTCCCCGCTGCTGACTATGGAAGAGTTAAGCTCCCTGGTCTGATTGTTACTACAACCCCCTTGGCAGGAGCCTGGGTTGGGTGGGTGTGGCACCTTAGAACTGACTCAGCTATTTCTCAGTCACCCTTACATCTAGACAGTCCTCGTGACCTGTCCCTAAGTTACGACCCTCCAGTGGTTGTACACAGGATGCCTGAGGAGGAGGGTCAACATTCCCACTGGCGCCTTTCTTTTGGGCTGAGTTATCTCTTGTAGACCTCACCGTTTCGAGAACAGCAACAACAAGAAGCAACAAACCCTTTCCATTAAATATTCCAGCTCTAGCGAGTCCCTTTCAGGTTTTGCATTTGTTCCCTGATTTTAGGAGTTCAATCTGTTGGAACTCTCCCATTGGGAAGTGCTGTTTGAGTGAGTCTCCTCCACGACAGCCATTTCAGGGTGCCCAAGGAGCAGCTGTGAGCAGTTTGTGAATTAGGTGGACCGAGATGTTAAGATTCCCTGGACAGTGGATTTTCCAAGTCATTTGTGCAGCAACTAAATTAAAAGTACAAAGCCTCAGAGGAAAATGCCAAATACATCTTAGGCCTTATTCAAAATCCATTTAAAGTTTTGTGAAGACACAAAGCAGAGTAACCCAATCTACCCTCTAAACCAGAATTCTAGCAATAACACATGACAAGAATAGCTCTGGTAAATTAAACTACATATTGAATTCTCCCTGGGGAATGTCTGTGTCATCTGTAATGATTTCTCAAAAATATTTTCCAGAATCAGAGAATATTACGTTGTCAGGGCAATGACATTGTGGATATGCTTCGTGAAGCTCTTTCATACAAGCTTTTTCTTACCAACACTTAACAAGTTTTCTTCTTCTCTTTTTTAAAAATTTTATTTTATTTTTGTTGATTTTTTTTTAAGGTTTTTTGAGACAGGGTCTCGCTTTGTGGTTCAGGCTGGCCCTGAGCTCAGCCTCAAACTCACATCACAATCCTCCTGCCTCTGTCTCCCGAGTGCTGGGATTACAGGCGTGAGCCACCACGCCCGGCAAAAAATTTTATTTTATTTTTGAGTAGGCATGTAAATGCTGGTTCCAACTGATATACCACACACTTCTAATTCATCTGGGTTTGAGTGTCTGAATTTACTGACATATATGCCATCATTTCTCACTAACTCATTTGCTCTGGCAGACATTGATTTGTATGGTTGCTTGGCTCAAATTGCTGCCTCCTCTAGAAGTATGTCATTGCTGGTTGCACCGTGATGGAAAAATCTCATTCTTGAGCAGGCTGATTCTAACCCCCAGGCTGGGATGTGTGTTTCTGTGTTTCCACACACGGGACAATCAAATTCTCTCTGCTGGGAGTCTAAAAAGGACAAAATGGGGGCAGAGAGCAGTTGTTCATGGAAATGACTCATTTTGAAGGTGGAAGCTGGGTGAAAGTTCTCTCTTCTCTTCTTGCTGAGAGATCTGGATTTTGCCAGCATCCTACTACCTGCCTATCATTCTGTTAAATTCATTTCTTAGAACTGAATTTGTCAGAGTTCATTTCTAGTGCTTGCAAATAGGGAAAGTCTTAACTAGAAGCTCACTCCTAGTTTCCACGGTGAAGTTATCTGCCGCTCGTTGTCTGTGAGTCCATGACACAGACAGGGCATATGCTGGTGCTCAGAGGGGAAGGAAGCCCGCACATAGTGACTCCCTTGAGTTGGTGTCGGAAGCCAGGCCTCAGCCCACAGGCTTCCCATATTCACTTGCTTTGCCATGGAGAGCGCATCTCAAAGAACTGATCTTCCCTGCAGCTTTTGCACTACTCTGGCTAGAAAAGCTGGCTCTCTCCACTCTGCTTCAGCCAGCTTTTATCACTGGCATTCCCTGCAGTCATCTGGCCCTTCCTGCCCTCAGGCTGGAAGGCTGTCTTTCCTGGAGGCAGGACCCTATCTTGGACCCTGCAGGTCACCTGGTATACTTATTTCAGTGCACAGTTCCCTAGTGGTTGGCAAGTCTGTGTCCCTTCTGAGGCTTAGGGCTGGGAACAGGAGAAGAAAATACCAGAATGGGCTTGGATGCCCTACGAGGCAGACAGGATGAAACTGACTTGTAGCTGGACTTCTGGGGTGCTCTAGAGACAGGGCTGGGCTGCAAAGCCCAGAATACAACATTAGCCAGTGTGAGCTTTGCTGTTTTGAGGTTCTAACCTATTTGCCTCCTTGGTTCAGAAATGGGTCCTTCTCCGATGATCACCTCCCAGCATCAAAATTGTTGTGCTGGGCTTGATAGATAATTTACCATCCAACCTCCTCCACAGCTGTGTGCATTTCTTCTCTGTGTCACCAGGCCATTACAGTAATATTCCATAATTTCCTAGCACCTTGGCTGTCTTGTCTGCTTCTCCCCACACAGCAAGCCTGGCTCCCGGGCAGGAGTCGTTGTGCCCTTCAGAGACAGCGCTGTGCTTCGATCAGCAGCTCAAAGCCACAGTGCTTGTTAGAGAAAGGGGCGCTGGTGCCAGAACCCAGGTTTGCCCAGTTGATCCATTCAGAAAATTCCAGGGTGTGCAGGACCTGACCCTGTCACGCCAGAGCATCCTCCCTGTGGGAGCTGAAGTGCTGTCTGCTGCTGGGCAGGAGGAGTGAGGGACCCAGAACGAGCTCACTGCTTCAGTCAGGACAAATGTAACCGTCCTCCTGAAAGCTGAGTGTTTCACACTGAATTTGGCTCAAGCAGCATTAAAAGGAGTGGATCAGGGCCACATTGGCAGCTGTGTGAGGTCCGAGGCCTGGGAGGCTGTCATCCTCCACTGATTGGCAGGCAGGGAAATGAGAACGTGCACAGAAAGTGCCCACCATGTTAAGGAGCTTGCCTGACTGGGTGGTGGGGTGCTCCTAGTTCTCGTCTTAAAGAAAAAGCAGGCATTTTGCTAACATCTGCATTAAATATAGTTTTTCTTGAAATTAGGGGGATGCAGAGACAGCAAATATGTTTCTGTAGATCCAGCCCTGTGTGGTCTGAGAATGAGTAACAAAGCCTTCTCCATCTTTGTGACCCAAGTGGCTTTGAGACTTCCCCAGTGCTGGTGGTGGCATTTGGCTATTGTCTAGTACTCAGGAGGCTGAGGCAGGAGGATTGCTCGAGCCCAGCAATTTGAGATCAGTCTGGGTGACATAGTGAGACTTCACCTTAAACAAACAAACAAACAAACAAACAAACAGAAAAAGCAGCAGTCGCAACAACAATAACAACAAAAATTCAAATGCAACAAAACTCAAAAAGCCACAACAAAAGATCCCTCATATGCAAGGTCCGAGTTACATATGGCCACGACCTTGTCTGGTCTGGCTACCTTGGGAAATCATATTTTGGAAGTAGACTTTTGTTGCCTCATTGCAAGAAGAGAAGCCAAATTGAGAGGCTTGGGAGGAGGATAACATGTGAGTAAAGAAGTGAGCCCTGGACTGATTTGGCTACTGCTTTTGGAATAAAAGAAGACAGAAAAAACCTCAGGAATGATGCTCTCCAGGGAAAGAGGGTCCTGTCTGTGTCCAAGGGCCTGTGAGTGAAGCTCTTTTGGGCTTCATCCTCCCATTAAGATTTGGGGCTCCAGTTTTTTTTTTTTAAATTGAAATCTTTATTGGTACATTACATATGCACATCATGATTGCACTCCACAGTGAGAATTTGTACCAGTATATGACACAACTTAATTCTCATTTTTTCCCATACCACCCTGCCACCCCCCATATACATAAACTTTGTTTCCTTTCTTTTTTGTTATAATCTCATTACTTTTTCCCCCTTCACTCTATTTCGCTTTGAGTATTTTCTATTTCACAATATATAACATACAATTCTAGAACTCATTTACATCTTTATTTTCTCATACCAGAGAAAAGATGTGGTATTTACCTATCTGTGACCTATTTATTTAACTTATAAGGATATCCTCAAGGTATGTTCATTTAAGTAGAAATGTTTCAAACTTATCATTTTTTATGGCAGAGTAATACTCCATTCTGCGGAAGAACCACAACTTTCTTATCCAGTCTCCAGTGACATGTGGGTTGTTTCCAAGATTTAGCAATCACAAACTGAGCTGCTATAAGTGTCCTCCTAGGAAATATCATTTGGTTTTTCCCAAAAGATTCCAGCAGGATGACTTTTAAACTAATGAAATCTGACCCATCAGAGCGTCTTACGAGGAATCTATTCATTACTCAGCTAGGTTTAAGAACTGTCTTGAAAATGCTGAATGTAAAATAGGAAGAAGGGGGAAAATGTTGAGATTGTAACAAAAAAGTAAGGAAACAAATTTTATGTATATGGGGGGGTGGCAGGGTGGTATGGGAAAAAATGAGAATTAAGTTGTGTCATATACTGGTACAAATTCTCACTGTGGAGTGCAATCATGATGTGCATATGTAATATACCAATAAAGATTAAAAAATTAAAAAAAAAAAAAGAAAGTGTGGCTGGGAAGGATGAGTCAAACTGAAGTTCAGAACCAACCTCTACCTCTGCCTTGAGCCTTTGATTTTGTTTCTGGAAGTGGGGTGTGCTCTGAAACCTGGGTTTGGGGTGGCCTAGCTGTGGGGAGGCTGAGTGTAGGGCCCAGCTGTCCTCACAGGAAGGGGCAGGGTGCTGTGTGGCTGTGCCTCCTCTCCGTGGGTGCTCTGATGTCTTCACTGGGGACCGTCTGTCTCAGTTCAGGGGTTCTTGTTTTTGTCTGCTTTTGGTCATCTGCTGCGATTGACTCTTCTCTAGTGGTGAGTTAAGAGCAGAAGCATTTAAAACTTTTTAGATGGGATCTATTCACATGGGTTAGCTTCAGTTCTGCTTTCCTGAAGCTGGGGTTCTGCTGTTTCCCATTCGGATCACAGACCAGAGAGGCCCTGCACATTCTCAACACAAATGTTGATGTAAACACAGTGACACAAAGAACTCCCTCCAGTACCTCTAGTACCTACTCACCACCCCATTTTCTAGGATGGAAACTTTAAAAAAGTGATGCTGACATTTGGTACATGCTAACATGTTTCCTGTTCGCATTGGCTTATAGTCCCTGATAGATCTGATCCCTGTCTGCCCCTCGGTCCCTCCAGCCAGTGGAGTTCTTGGGCTTTGAGAACAGTCAGCTGGATCCTGAATCTCGCACCTCCCACCTGAGCCCGGGAACATTGCCTACTTGGCTGGGCTGCAACACACCTGCCTCACTGCTGGGTCACAGGGCACGCCGCTATTGCTCTGTACTCAGCCATTCTTGCTCCCTCTTCCCATCACCCCACCTAAACCTGCTCCACTAACCCTCTCACTGTAAGCTATAAATTAAAGTTTTATAAGAGATTAAAGTTATGAAGTTTTATAAAAGTTAGTTTTTTATTCATAAAAGTTTCAGCTTAATAAACTGGGCTCTTACTCTCCTATGGATCTACTTCAAGACGTCCTACCCAGTCCCTCAAATTCAGGCTGCTGTGTTCTTTATTAGGTCATTTAGTCTAACAGTTCCTATTTAGCTGCCCACCCAGTTTTAACATAATGTAACTCACTACACACTTTAATTATAATATATGTAAGTTCCAGGGATGCTAAGTTGAATGAAACCCTTTCAGAGTGGTTTTCACTCTACTACAGTGATTCAAAATCCCCATCCTGCCCCCAAAGACACTGCAAATTATCTGCAGATATTTTTATTTTTCATAATTAAGGAACGCAGTGCTACTAACTATGTAGTAATAGAGTCACTGATGTTGCTAAATCACTCACTCACAATAAACAGTTAATTGGCCCTGAATGTTAAGGTGCTGAGGTTCAGAAGCTTCTTCTACTAGATACAGCATGTGCTGAGCAAGGACACAGTGTGGCAGGGTCTGTGCAAGAGGTTCATACAGGTACAGGTGATCCCGCTCTGTATAGGGGAAGCTGGAGGCCTGGAGCTATCGTACAGAAGGGGCAGTGACATTGGGAAGGCTTCTTGGGGAAGAGACTCTTAACCATTGTTTTACTTATTGCCTTTTTGACCAGTTATTCAAGAATAATGGGTATTAGTAAAAAGGAAAATGGTTATCAAAAATATATTAATCAAGAGACACATATTGAGATTCTTTTTCCTTTTGTACAAACTTCTAATTAATTAGTCAAAGATCCCTGATGACTTTCTTTCTTCTCTTAAAAATATTTTCTATGGGATGGGGATTTAGCTCAGTGGTTCCAGTGCCTGTCTTGCAAGTGCAAGGGCCCGGGTTCGATTCCCCAGTAATCACATACAATACTGGATGTGGAGATTTACGCCCAGCAGCAATCAGTACCACATACCACAGTGCTGGGCGTGGTGGCTAAGGCCTATAATCCTAGCACTCAGGAGGCAGAGGCAGGAGGATTGCTGTGATGTGAGTTTGAGGCTGAGCTCAGGACCAGCCTGAACTACAAAGTGAGACCCTGTCTCAAAAAAAAAAAAAATTCTAGAAAGGGAAGGAATGCTTCCAAAATTATTTTGTAAGGCCAACATCACCCTGATAACAAAAATGGACAAAGAGCAACAACAAGAAAAGAAAACTAGAGACCAGTGTTACTGATGATACAGACATCCTTCAGATACACATAGATACAGACATCCTTCATAAAATTCCTGGCAAATTGAATTCATCAACACATAAAAGAGATCATACCTGATGATCAAATTGGCTTCATGTCAAGAATATAAGTATGGTTCAACATGTGCCTATTAAATGAACATAATATACCACACAAATAGAATCAAGGATAAAACCACATAATCGTCTCAGCTGAAACATGTTATGGTTGTGTCTAGGTATCTTCCTAAAATTTCATATGGTCATCGGTAGGGCTTTTTCAGAGGTGGCTGGATCTAGAACATGTGATGCTGGGAACAAGGGAGTATGATTACTAAGACTCTGGATTGGTTTCACGTAGTTCTGGGTATGAACACTTTAGGGTGGATAACTTAGATGGAAAATAAAGAGAAAAAGAAGCTGCTATTGTCCCTTGTTACTGTTCCTGGCTTCCTGCCTTTGCTGTCTTCTGCCTGGCATCACTTTCTCCCCTGTGGTGGCCCTCTGCCATGTGCCACTCTTCCTTGGAGCCAGCCAAATATGGACTGAAACCTATCTTTCCTCATTTAACTTTGGGCATTAGATAGCTTGTGTCAGTGATGGGAGAAAAATAACTAAGAAAACACAGAAAAATCCTTTGGCAAAATTCAATATCTCTTTGTGGTAAAAGCCCCAAAGTGAGTTGGTATTCAAGGCCCATTTTCTCAGTAAAGGCTATATACAACTAGTCCACAGCCAGCATTATACAGAAGAGGAAAGGGGAGATTACCAGAGACCCCGGCAGTGGTCCTGGTCACCTGCAAGCCAGTGTGACATCTGTGAGGGTGGCAAGTGGGAAAAAGAAAAATCACACAGACAGAGACTGGGCCTTGGGCTGATCTAAGCTGCTCTGTGCAGCAAAGACAACTCCCAGGAGAACATCCAGTGTTTATTCATTAAAGCATGGGATTAATGAATTAAAGCAAGGGGATTAAAGATGATGTGTCCTTTACTGTAATAAATTTTTAAACATTTAAACGTTCACTATATAGCACCATATATGCAATGTACTTGTACAAAACTGTCAAAATGAAACCTAGTAATCTGTATAACAAATATACATTAATAAAAAATGTGAGAAGGGGGAAAACTTGGCAGTCCTTGGGATACCTGCTGATAACAACTATCAAACAGGCAGGATTGTAGATGAGAGTATAAGCATATCTTCGCTAAAGAGAAAAAATGGTTAATTCAGAAGGGAAGATTTAGCTGGAATCACTTGACCTTGGCAGGAGGTGAACTCAGCCAACTTCTGCAACTTCCAGTGTCACACAGCTGAATTATGGAGGGTCAAGAAACTTGTGCCAATATAGCCTGATAATACTGGGCAGGGGCATCTTCTATAAGCATTACTCTAAATGGGAAAAAAAAAACTGAAAAAATTTCCTCTAAAATCAAGAGAAAGGCAAGGATATTCACTCTTGCCATTCCTATGCAATATAGTTCTGAAAATTTTAAAGCAATTAGACAAGAGTAAGCAATAAAAAGGTACAAAATTGTAAAGGAAGAAGTTAAATTATTCTTGTTCGCAGATTTATGCTCCTATACATAGAAGACTAAAGATTTCCCTAAGAGATTTTAGACTGATAAATTCAGCAACAGTAGTAGGACATAAAATCAACATTAAAAACCCAAAAAGTTTTCTATAGTTTAACAAGTAATGGATGAGCTGAGAAAGAATCAGGAAAACAAATTTATAATACCTTGAAAAATACTGAGGAATCAAAGAGATGAAAATTTCAGAAGAGTGATGAAAGAGACTGAATAAGACAGTAGAAGATAGAAAGACACCCCATGTTCATGGGTTAGTATAATTAATATTGTTTAAATGACCATACCACCAAAAAATGATGTACAGATTCAATGAAATCTCCACCAAAATACCAAGAAGATTTTTCACAGAACTAGAAAAAAATGCTAAAATTTGAATGGAAATACAAAACACTCAGAGTAGCCAAAGCAATCCCCCAAGAGCAAGTCTGGAAACATCACAGTGCCAAATTTCCAATTATACTACAAAGCCACAGGGACAAAAACAGCATGTTATTAGGGCAAAAATAGACAGTGGAACAGAATATAGGACACAGAAACAAATCTATGCAGGTACAACCATGTGATGCTGGGAAAAGGAGCCAGAAACATACACTGAAGAAGAGACAGCCTTTTTAACAAATGCTGCTTTTGTTAAAATGGGACAAATTTAAGTATTGTATTATTTCTCGCGAGAAAATCTCAAATGGTAAATAAGGAGAACACTGGAAGATAGATATGGGGAAGTAGGAAGAACATGTTCAAATGGAATGAGAAATAAGGGAGGGGCAGAGGGAAAGGAAGGACGGGAAACGGAAAAAAGAGAATGGATAAAAAAGTAGAAACAAAGCCCTTGTAAGGGGGGAAGGGAAGAAGGGTTAAAGAGGAGGAGGGATGCAGGGAAAAGAAACCGTCTACATTGCTGGTGGGACTATAAATTAGTACAGTCACCGTGGAAATCAGTTTGGAGGTTATTTTAAAAACTAAAAATAGAGCTACCTGCCAACCATGGTTGTGTATGCCTAGAATACCAGCTGACAGGAGGCTGTGACAGGAGGATCACTGTGAATTTGTGGCCAGCCTTGACTTAGCCTAAACTACAAAGTAAGACCCTGTCTCAAAAAACCGAACCAGACCAAAATAATCAAACCAACAAAGCAAAATAAAACTGAACAAACATCCCCTAAAAAATAGAAAATAAAACCAGCTATATCACTTGTTGGTGTATACCCAAAGGAATTAAGGTCAGTCTACTCTAAGGATACTTGAATATTGATGTTTATTGCAGTAAAATTCACAATAGCTAAGATAGGGAATCAACCTGGGTGCCTATCAACAGATGAACAGCTAAAAACAAGTATGCTATATACACACAATAAAACATTATCCAGCCATGAAAAGAGATGAAAATTAGTCACTTGAAAAAGAAAATTAAGGGACCTGGAGATCATCATATTGAATGAAATAAGCCAGATTCAGAAGGAGAAAAATTATATGTTCTTCCTAATGTGTGGAACCTAGATATATGACAAATAGAAGGGAGACTATGATTAGACAAGGAGGGAGGAGGGAGAGGGTGTGTAATTGTGGGTAACAAGGAGGATGAATATGATCAAATTATATCATGTAATCAAAATCTCCTTAAAAGATGAAACTGTAGGGGGAGAGGAGGGCAGGAAGGGTGGTGGGAATGTGTAAAGTACAAGAAGTATTTTAAATATATGGTGAATGTTTAAATAAAATTATTATAGCAAGAGACACATAGCCATTAATTCCCCTGAGACTACTCCCCCTCTCTTCCAACACAGTATCTTCATAACATTTGATAAAAAATATGGTGAATGCTGCTGCCGAGTGTGTTCGAAATGAAGAGAAGTATTTTAAAGGGGACTAATGGTGATGCGTCCTTTACTGTAATACATTATAAAAAATTTAAACATTCGCCTTATAGCACTGCATATGCAATGTGCTTGTACAAAACTGTCAAAATGAAACCTAGTAATCTACAACAAATATGCACTAATAAAAAGTATGGGAAAATTATTTCCCTGAAGAGCCTGGAACGGCATGAAGAGGGAAGAAATGATTAAGCCTTCTGCTCTTTTGTTAACAAGGACTCTGTGGTCTACTTTGAGCTACGGTTCTTCTACCCAGACTCTGATTCTTTCCCTCAATGCTACTCTGCCTCACCTTCGGCTCCTGAAGCCCTTCCTTGGAGACTTAGTCTGCAGAGAGTGTTCCACTCTCTGGATTCCTTAGAGCTCCTGGCCTCTCCTCATGGCCAGCAGCCTCATGCTTGGGATTGTGGGCCCCTCAAGGACAGGAAGCCCATGTGGACCTGTGCCTGGTTCTCCAGGCCTGAAGGGGAGGAAGAGGAAGGAACTCTGGGTGCAGTGGGGGCAGTAGTTCACAGGCTACCATCTTGCTCTGGGACATTGTGTAGGTGGATATATTTGGTCCTTCCAGAGTCTCTGGATTGTGTCTTACAATAAAGTCTAAAAGTTTGCTTTCTGTGTAGTAGGCACAACATGCAAAAAATAAATGGCCATAATTATTATTAGCATTTTCTTACTAACAGATTTCTCAGAAGCTGTTTCCATATCAAGCAGATCAACCTTTCTGTTGTCATAGAGACAAAGATCTTTATATAACCATGGGAAGGTGAGATTTTTTTTTTCCCTCTCCTTCCTTCCAGTTGTCTGGAACTAATAAGAAAAAGAAAGGAAAGGAAAAATTTAAAATCAATTATTTTCATTTATTTTTTTCCCTCAGTAACATAGGTGCAAATGTAGCAGGTGATTTCTTGGATCATATTTTAGAATTTAAGTACCTAAGATATGGAAGGGGGAGGAAAGATGCACAATTTGAACAGTGGCATTTTCAAAATTTGCAAGCTGCGTGCTTGTCACAGATAAGCATTTATAATCCTTTTTCTTCTTTTAAAACCAAATAGAGAATTTTAGATGAAAATCTTAGAAGGCAGTGGTGTCAAAGCTTGAAACGACTAACAGATGAGTGGCACCGGTGGATTTTGAGGTGTTGTGAGGACCTCCTTCTGTATCCCAGGCCTGGCCTGCTCTCCTTTTTCTGCACAGCCAAATCCTGCGGCTCCCTGAGGCCATCTCTGTCCTGTAGCCTGATGATATCAGCTCTCTTCTTTCTGTGGACCCCTGATGATTTGCCCTTCGTAGCGTTCTCTATCTTACACTGATTGTTTATTGTTCATTTCTCTCAACTTCAGGACTAGGGGTGTCAGAGGGAGCCTCTTCACTTTTCCTATCCTTTGCCTTGTTCTGAGTTGTACCTTAACCCATTGTCTTGTCTCCCCAGGACACAGAACTGTCCCTACTAAGATGAACCCTTCCCCCTGTGTCCTTAGACTGTGGCCTCCTTTTTTCTACCTGCTCCTCTAGCAAATGTGATTCCTCCTTCATTCTTTGGTCTTCAGTCTGTCTTTCTGTGTGGATTGTTTTCTCTAGTCCTTTTTGTTTATTTGTTTTGTGGTTTGGGTTTTTGTATGTGTGTGTTTTGGTTTTTGAGACAAGGTCTTGCTGTGTACTTCATATTGGCCTGGAACTCACTGTGTACCCCAAGCTAGCCTTGAACTCTCGGAGATATTCTGTCCTCACCCTCCTCAGTGCTGTGATTATAGGTGCACCGTCTCATGCCTAGCCCTCTAGTCCTCTCTGAAGAAAAAAAATAAAACAAACAACCTCCCTGCAGTTTGTTTATTCTCTGCCTGTCTCTGAATTTGGGGTTTCAACTGTATAACTTTCTGCAACAAATAAATGTTGTGGATATTGGGGAGTGTGTAGCTTCAGGGGGGTTAAAATATCCTTTGCTCTGCAAAAGGCTGATACCTGCATGGAGAGCAATGCCTGGCCCTCATGCGATGGTGCTCATCAGAATGCCAGGCGGAGTTGCTGTGGCACAGCCTGCTGGGTGCAGCCCCCAGAGTTTGTGGCTCGGATGCTGGCTTTAGGGGAGAGCCTAAAAGGGAATCCCCTTGGGTCACACTTGAGAGTCACAACCCTGCTCCCACCTGCCACGTGGATGTTAGTGTCACTGTGTTGTGTCACCATGACTGTTCTGTACTATGTGGGCTCTGCTTCCATAGAGCTCTCCCTGAAAGACTAGGTCACCCCCCCATCAGCTGGTGCTCAGGAAACAGGACCTGGGAGGGCTCCCGGGCCCAGGGCTCTGAGTGCCTAGGAGACGATGTGACCAGTGGTGGATGCTAAGATAGGGCTGGGGAACAGAGGAAGTTGGAGAGTGTCCAGAATCCCTTGTGAGTAGCCTTGGAGAACCGGGCTAGTGTTGAGAACTAGCTGGTCAGCTCCACTGTTATTGTACCCATCTTCTACCCTCTCTCTTTCTTCCTGGGGACTGAACCCATGACTGTCATACTGAGCTACATGTCTACTCTTTCCACTGTTTCTTTTTCATTTTTTGAGGCAGGATTTTGCTAAGTTGCTCCATTGCCCAGGCTGGTTTTGAACTTGCTATCTTTTTGCCTCAGCCTCCCTGAGTGCAGGGATTGTTTTCTAGGCTTCTTTCAACTTTCCTGCAGGGGCCGCAGATAGTGTGTTTTGCTTTTGCCCTTCAGCTTTCTTTAAGGAAGGAACAGAGGCTGTTCCCCAAGGCCAGCCTGAGTGTGCTGCAGGGTCTACTGAGCCGTGTCTGCCTTGAACCTGAGCCCCAGGTGGCGGGGCCTCGGCTCCTCCACTCAGAACCAAGGCTGGAGAAATTGGGAACAGGTTTGGTTTTCAATTTTTAATGAAAGAAAGGAAAGGATAATTATAGGTAAAGTCCTGTCTTTGCTCCTAGTAGCTGTGGGGTGTTTGCTTTCTGGTCCTGGGGTCTGAACAAAGGCCTCGCCTGTCAGGGCTCCACTACTGAGCTCCGTCTCCAGCCCAGCTGCCGGCCTTTGGGTGAGTTTGTCCGGCTCAGCATCTGAGCTCCTCTGGTCTGCTGAAGTAGCAGACTGAGTGAGTGAGAGGCCGGTAGTGGCCTCCTTGTCATGGAAGGCAAGTGTCATGGATTCGGTGATTGATTGAAACAGATTCTATCAGTATGGTTGCCCGCTCTGGAGAGTGGAGCTGACAAGATAATTAATGGAAGCTAATTAATATAAACCCCTCAACCCTTAAATGATTCTTCCCAACTACCACTATCCTCAGGCCATTAACTCTTCCCCAGGGGGCCCAGCCCTTGGGAAAGGGCCCATCCCTCCCTCAAGGAAGGAACTCTGTGTACCCCAAGCTGGCAGGGACCCTCGAGGGAGGGACTGGCCCTTTCCCTTCCTACTGTAGATTCCACTGTCTCTAAGAGCTACGACCTGGAAAGACTCTCACCAGCCCCGAGCCGTGGATGTCTTTGTGGTACCTCCCCTTTCCCTTTCTAACAGTTTTACTGAGATATAAGCCAAGTTGTATAAAACGCATCCATTTAAAAAGTACAGAATGCCATGCTTTCTGTTACATTCACACGCAGCCGTCGCACGCTCTTATTTCAGAACATTTTCGTCTCTCGGAAACTCACACCTGTTAGCACCCCCCGCCATTATTTTCAGTCTCTGACCATTTCATATGCACAGAATCATATAAAGGGGAACTTTGTCCTGAAGGAGTCAGACCGCGCTGCTCCTCCTCTGTAGCCTATCGCTTCGGACAAGCCCTGCTCCCCGTGCGGACACCTGTCCCGGGCTGGAGGGGCGGCCTGGAGCCTGCAGTGTTAGTTCTGCAGCCCGAGGTGCAGGCGCCCCGGATCGAGCTGCCCTGGTGGCGGAGCAGGTCCCCTGAGCCTGTGCCCGCAGCCCCGCCTGGAGGGTCGCGGGTGCCAGGGCCTTCGGCGGCCTGCACTAACCCTGCTGTCCCAGGTGCAGTGACATGGCTTGCGGGCACAGCCCTGCTGCTCTGCCCGAGGGCGTCCCGCGCGTCCCCCGTGGCGGGCGCAGGGAGCAGGGCTGTCCCGCCGGACAGTGCCCCTCCTGGGGCGGGTGCGGGGCTGGACAGTCTGGGACACGCAGTGCGCGGCAGCCTGAGCGCGCTCTTCTCAGCAGGGCGGGCGCGGACCGGGACCCGGGGGTGCGTACTCACAGTCGGAAGAGGCCAGCGCGGGGCCCGGGGCAGCGCAGGGCGCCGTGGGCAGCGCAGCTGCAGGGCTCGGGACAGCGCGCCGCGGGCAGCGCCGCGGGCAGCAGGAGCAGGATCAGGAGCAGGAGCGGGAGCGGCGCCAGCCACCGCCGTCCCATGGCCCACGAGCCACACTGGCTCCACGGCCGCCGGCCGGTGTCCCCGGGCCAGAGCGCCAGCCCCTTCTGCCCCTCAGCCCGCCCTCCTTTCCCACCGCACCGGCCCTGCCCTGCTCCGCTGGCCCGAGGCCAGCTGCCCGTCACCCCCTCGAGCTTCACCCTGACCCGGCCTGTCCTCTGCATCTGCACATGGCCCTGGTCCTGGGAGGGGAGGGCAGTGAGCAGCTGGGACCTGAGGAGAGCCGCGGGCTCTCGGTTCTGTGCTGTGGCCCCAGGAGAGGGGAGCTGGGTGACGGGTAAGGTGGGTGCGCTGGGAGCCGCGTGGCCACATGAGTGGGAGTGAGAGTGGTGCTCACGGGAACTCCTCTCCACGCACACCGCAGGGCCTTCCCTACTGTCTGGCTGGGTGGCCCCTCAACCCAAGCTGTCACTTGCCTCCAGACTCCCGATCTCTTGCTAGTAATTGTGCACCTTAGTGTAGCTAACCGGGCCTCTCCTAGGCCTCTGCTGTAGGTGGTGAGATCCTCCTGAGCAAAATCCAATTCGGATCTATTTCGGTATTCCTTCTTGCTCTCTATGGTCAGTTTTCAACAGAGATGTGTGGAATGAGTCAACGAAAGGGCCTTGCGCGCAGCGGCCCAGTGGAAGGTCCAAAACCGTGTCCAAACTTCCTATCAAACTAGCAGGGCAATTACAGCAAGAAAACGAGGCCCCGAGAGAGCGACTTCCCTCAGGTCACAGCTGGTAAATAGAGGAGCCCTGTTTGAACTCCTTTGTCAGCCACTGTCTCTCACCATGGCAGACTCTGCTCTTTGATCTAAGCCAAGGGACCGGGAAACAAGACTGGGTTTGATGGGAACCATGGGGACAGATCATTTTCCCTCTAATCTGATGACTGAACATTGTTTCTTCAAACCTCTGCTTGAGCTTTGAAGTCTATAGTCTTGATGGAAGAGATGGACTTCAAGAGCTGGCAAGGAGCAGCTCAGGATGCTCAGAAGCAGCTTTCTTTCCTTCTGGAGCCAGTTCTCAAGAGCAGTCACCTGTCACTCAAGGGTAGTAGATTATTATCATTTCAAGAAATCATTTGGCTTTGCCCACATTGTGCCAGACAGCACAGAATCAATGCTTCTGTCTGTGACACGGTCCTCTCTGGATCCCTCTCTTCACACAGTACTCACAGTGAGTTTCTCCCCCTCATTCCTTTAGGGATAAACTCCTGGTTGTACTTTAGATTCAGTCCACTGTCTTTGTCACTGTAACCTTTCTCTGATGACACAGTCTAGCAATTGTGGCCACGGCACCTGATTCTATCACCTGTAATATAACAGACTATAACAAAGGATATAACTTTGTTTTCCCTCCATTGTGAGGGCATAGCATAACTCTTGGTTCCTTTTTTGGTTTTATCTTGGTACCGGGAGATGGAACCCAAATCCTTGTGCTTGAACCTCTGAGGTAAATCCCCGGCCTACTCTGAATTCTTGATAGGTGCTCTCTATATATCTGTTAAACAGTAGACTGGATAGATGAAGTCCACATTCAAGTCTGTAGCAGATGGTTGGTAAGGTACTATGTGTGAGAGGAGCTTGTCTGCATTGCTTGGTTTATTCCCTGTGTAGGTATCAATGCATTATGCATGAATACTTTGGGGTCCTGGCATCTCTCCTGTCCACTAGATGAGCAGAGCACTCAGCAAACTTGGGTTTTCCCCTTGGCTGTGCCATCAGTCAAGTGACATGGTCTTCGGTTCTTTATCTATAGGGGGAAGGGTTGGCATGTACAACCCCTAGGACTCTTCCTTCTCTGGAATGTGTGGCGCATCCCTAGCATTCCCTAGCATTGCCAGGGGAAGGAATCCAGAGCGTGCCGTGAACGTCTCATCATTTTTTTCTTGGATTGGAAATAAAATGCTGTTTATGAAGCGGTGAGCTTGTTCCTGTGGAGGAAAGCTCACCACTGTAATGAGTTTTTATAAAAGTTTGTTGATTCATTTCAGTTGGATCTTAATTATCACCAGTCAATTCTTGAAATATACACATTATAAGAAAATAAGATGGAATTGCTCGTTATAATCACAAAAATTGTTATGGTGGAATTTATATTTCCTACTCATTAATATATGACCTACTTAAAATGTTTTTAAAGCTGAAGAGTTTTTGTCTTATGTAACTATGTGTATCACTGCTTTTGTCACTATACTTCAAAACAGCATGGCCCGTAGGCTTACTAATTACATGTTACTGCCAAAATAAAGTGCACGGAATGCATAAGAAGTTTATCCTACCTTGGAGAAATAAAAATATCTGATAATACAACTAGGAATATGAAGAAAACTCTTCAAAATTTTAGAACAGAGCTCATATTTTCAGTACAGAAGTTTCATTTGTAAACCTTAAAAATACAAAGATTGCTAGGATTTCTCTGAAGAGCTTCTAACTCGATAGAGATCAGTGGGCCCTGGAACCTGCATTTGGACAAGTTCCTCCTTGTCCTTTTGATGCACAGGGTTCCCAGAGCACAGTTTGAGAAATACTGAAGTGAGAAGTCTAGATCCAAATTTGCTGTAGGAAGATCAAAGCTAAGAGTTCTACATATACTTCTTAGCTACTCTTACTTCTTTCTCTGAAAAGTATCTGTTCATTTCAGATGCCCATTTTTGAATTGGGTCTTTAAATTTGGGTGGGCTGATTCTTTAAAACTCTTTATATATTCTAGAAGTATCTGAAGAAATGCTCAACATCATTAATCATTCAAGAGATGGAGATGAAAACAACACTGAGATTTCATCTAGCTCCACAAAGAATGGCTGCCATGTCAGAATTAGCCAGCAACAAACATTGTCGAGGCTGCGGAGAAAAGGGAACCTTTCTCCACTGCTGGTGGGAATGTAGACTCGTACATGCTCTGTGGAGATCAGTGTAGAGATTCCTCAAAAAGCTAGGATTGGAGGTCCCATTGACCTTGGCATCGTTCTGCTAGGTATATACACAAAGGAATTAAAAGATTAATTTCACAGTGACATATGTGCACCCATGTTTATAGCAGCTCATTTTGTGATTGCTAAGTCTTGGAAACAACCCAAATGTCCATCAACTGGAGACTGGATAAAGAAGATGTGGTTCATTTATAGAATGGAGTATTACTCTGCCATTAAAAATGATAAGATTGAGCCATTCATACTCAAATGGATATACCTTGAGGATGTCCTCATAAGCGAAATAAAGAGGTCACAGATATGTAAATATCGTATCTTTTCTCTGGTATGAGAAAATGAAGTTGTAAATGAATTGTAGTATGTTGGCTGACATTGTGAAGTAGAAAATATTTAAAAGGAAGGAGAGTGTAAGGGTAAAAAATGAGGATAAAACAAATGGGTAATAATAAAGAAAAAAGAAAAGATTGTGTGTATAAGGGGCGGAGGGTTTCGGGGCGGGGGAGAGGGGAAAAAATGAGAATCAAGTCATATCATAGTCTGGTACAAACTCTCAATGTTGAATGCGATTATGATGTGTAGTCATGATGTACCAATAAAGATTTAAAAAAAAAAAAAAAGCTAAGAGTTCTAGGAAGCACTTTTAGTGAAGGCTGAAGATTATAATGCCTTGTTAAAGAAACCTGGTGCGTTGAATCATAACCATACAAATAGTAATGTGTGTGTTTAAATGTTTAAAATTATTCAACTGGTTGTATTGCTGAGGCTTTTTCTTTTGAGAACACTTTGTTTATTCTAATTTATTTATTTTTGGAATAAGGGGTACCACAAGATCATAAAATCTATTTTCTTTGTGGCTTATGGCTTGTTGGGTCAAAACGCAATGGCGCTTGGTATCATATTGACATCAGGGTTGGAGGAATTTAGCAAAGTAATAATAATGCTATAAAAATACCCTTTGTTGAATAGACAAATTTCTCTGATTCTTGAGCATGTTCTGTCTTAGTACTCTCGCTGGTATTTCTTCCCTCGTAAAAGCCGTGGTTTTACTTTTCCCTTGGAAGAAAAGGTGAACATAGGGCAAAGGAAAAAAAAATGTGTGAGAAAAGAAAAGCAGAGTTTTATCATTGAACTGTTCACCTTGCTTTGGAACAAAAGCCAAAGCAAAACAGAGAGCAAAAGAGACGCTCCCACACATCATGTCCCGAGGTTCCATGCCACCTTCTGTTGCTTGCTTGGAAATTTCATCTTATTTCTCTGTCTTCATAGTGTGAAAACAGAAATGTGAGCAGCGTGGCACTTCCGGGGCTACCCTGGGGTTCTGGTGGGCAGAACTTGAAGGCAGAGGCCCACAGGGGCCTGGTCCTGGCACTCTGATGGGTGGGATTGGAATGGGACCCTGGCCTGGCTCATCAGTCTTCTCTTGGAGTGCTGGCGAGAGAGACATGGCGAACTGTCCACGTGGCCTGGCCTTTCTGATCATGTTGCAAAAAGGCTGTGAACGAACTGGGGCAGCTGCCTCCCTTGTCTCACGCAAAAAGCCTGTCCACGCTGGGAGCGATTAACACACTGGGGAGAATCACAGAGGTGGAAAACACACAGGGACAAAATGAATCTTGATAGAGCCCTTTGGCTGCATGGAACTAGTTACGCCCAGGCCAGCTCAACACCTGACTTCCCAAGTCGTGAGTCAGGGCTTCTTGTGGTTAAGCCAGTTGGAGTTGAGTCTCTGTCACGTCCAGTCAAAACTCCTATCTTTACTACCCTCCTTTGTGTGGAGCTGGGTTGACTTGCGCACTTTCCGGATTTTACCTGATCAGAGGGAATTGGGATTCTTTACTCTTGTCTCTGTAACAGGTCTTGTCACATCCCCAGCAAGTTTTTCCTCTGCATCAGCAGCATTTATCAGGATGCTTCTGGGAATACCCAGGATGTGTGCGAGTGAAGCAGCACAGTGCACCGTGAGGTGGTATCTGAACCGTGTTAGTCTCTTTTCTAGGGAAGCTGCATTTTGCTAAATAAGTCATCAAACATTTTTTTCATAGCAGATAAGACCTATTATTGAACTGTGATCTTGGCTTACTTCAGGTTAAATGATTAGAAAGACCTTATACAAGCAAAGAGAAGACTTTCTGAAAGGATGCTAGATGTCAGTAGCGAAATTGGATTTAATTTTTAAAAACTCCATGTACAGTTAATCAAAGTGTATGCTATGTACAGTAGTTCTCCGCCAGGCTAATTGGCAGTATTTAGGGAAAATTTTCAAAGCTCATGAAATTCGGGGGGAAGTTTAGTTTAAAAAGTTAAATGAGATGCTTTACTAGAGAGTTTCTCAGGACTTCTCATATATATTCTGAATCTCTGAAAAGGCCATAGTACATGCAAGGGCCTGATGTTTCTTTGAGATACTTTGAAAATGCTGAATACACTTGGTGAATACACTGGGCATGATGCATGTTGAGAAAATGGATTTATTCAAGCACATTCAGACACCTGGGCTTCATAGCAAGAACCCCTCCCCCCCACATGTGTACTGACACACACACAGACACACACAGTGACACACGCACACTGGCCTCCAGCTGGAGCTGCCCTCAGAACCTGAAGGGTAGCCCCGCTGTAAGCCGACCCCCCATCACTGAGGTGCAGGGACTCCAGGGTCATTCGTAACACTCTGTTAGGCTAAGCATTGCCCTTTCAAGGCTCCAGTTTGAAAATGAGACTTACGGCCCCAGGTGGGAACACTGAGATACCTCTACCTTTGGCAGAATTATCTGTTTGTCAGATTATTTGGGGGGAGGGAGGATATTGGGGATTGTGCCCAGTGTAGCTTTCCAGCTACATCCCCAGCCCTTTTTAGTTTTTTATTTTGAGACAGGGTTTTGATAAGTTGCTACTTTGCCTAGAACGGGCTCCAACTTGTGATCCTCCTGCCTCAGCCTCCTACAGTTCTAGGATTATAGGATTATTATAATTTTTGAAGAGCCTAGGATCACATGAAGACGCTGGGAATGTAGAGTTTCAGGATGAGTCTCAAGAGGGAGGGCAGAGATTCCATTGGAAGCTTTCTCCCATCAGAGCTGTGGATGACGCAGGTGCATTTAAAACTGAGGGACTAGGGAGATGGAGAAAGCTGTGTGAGCCCTGGCTGTTTTGTGTGGATGTGACAGCCCTCGCTGCTCATCCTCCACTTAATCCTGTTTGAGGTTGCTTGCCGGGGGCCAGCTCTGTTACAGATGGGCCATCCCTCCACCTGCTGCTCGTAACATCTGTTGCACTGAGTTACCTTCTGGACCCCACCTGGCATGCAGATGAGTATCGAGGCCAGCCACTACCCAGGGCTCGAAAGGCCTTTAGGAAAAGAGGAATTTCCTTCAGGGGGTAATTGAGACCAGAAGGGAGGACTGACTGCACTGTGCTCCTCCTCCAGCGACAGGGAGTTTCGTGGGATCTGTTCCTCCACAGTCCTGAGGTGCCTACAGGGACAGGAAAGCAGGAGGGACAGGAGAGCAGGAGTGCATCTTGGATGGGCAGAATTGAGTGACTCCTGCCAGGAGGGGTTCTTGGGTTCTGAGATGCACTGATGTGGGAGAGGTAAACTGGGGCACCCTGTGTCAGTGCTTGTCAAACTTGGGGCCAGAAGAAGGCCTGGACCACATGGTCTCATCTGTGGGTTTCACGCAGCCTGCTGGCAGATCTCTCTCTGCTTCCTGCACATGCCTGAGGTTCCTTTTCTAGGAGCTTCACTTTGCTCAAGGAGAGGGTTTGTATAACCTTCACGCTTGGTGTTAATGATAAGGCCTTTCTGAAGGAGCGGCTTCCATATCTGTGAAGGATGAAGAGAGCAGAAAGCGGAGGCCGGCTGTGTGGCCATGTACATGGGAGGGGGAGGCCGGGTTCCTTCTCAGATTGCTGAGGTTGAATCTAGTTTCTCAGTTCAAACCATCTACTGTCCTCCCTTGTGAATTCTCTCCCTTCCTTTTTTTTTTTGCTGTAAAGAATCAAAGAGCTGAGGGGGGGGGTGGGCATTGCCCTCTATTCTCTTGCCTCTATCAGTAACTTCAAAATACTCCAGTAAGTGAGTTTCTCCTATTGTTAAGCACCAGAAGAGAATGTTCTTCAACATGGCTTAGTCATAACATTTTTCACCCGACAAGAGTCATCTCAGAAATGGCTCCATAAATGAAATTTCCCAAATTAAATTCATCACAGTTTGATAGGCTATTTGTTATTGGAGTGCCACTGGGCATTAAGGATCTTTGATCATAGCTCTTCAGGAATTTTACCTCACAGCTGTAACTGGGGGAAAGATTATCATCAAGCCCTCCTTTACTTGTGAAACTGAGAGCTAATAACCCAACAATGCTCAGAGGCTTAAGAAGTTAGAAGTTGACAGATACTCTTCAAGTTATAGTTTCCATATTGGAAATCTGGGAAGTAGAAATGAATTCCAGACATTATTTAACTACTTCACACTTTTCCCCTTAAGTCTTACCTTGCCATTATTTAACCTCCCTCCTGGCTTTGATACTTGTGCAGTTCCATCAGGACCCTCACAGCCTCCAGTTGTCCTCTGCCGCCCCATCTAGTCCACAGAGTGCAGGTGACAGTGGTCAGGTATGAATGTGTGGAACAGCCTACATGGACTCAGATTTCTCTCTTCCTTTGCCTCCTTTGTAGCCCACTAATTCCCTGCAGACAAACAATTGTCAATTTAAGGCATCCCCTCAGCCTTGCCAATGAGGGGGCTTTTGGCAGTGTTGAAGTTATCTTTGGTTGTCACTAGTGGTTGGGTGTTGCTATTGATGTGGAATACAACCAGGGAGGCTGCCCAGTATACTACAATGCATGGAAAAGATCCCAAAACAAAGAAGATTCTGGCCTAAAATGTCACTAATGTTGAGAAACTTTGAATTACATTAAAGCTCAGTGAATGATGTCTTTTTTTCGTTTTGAATGTTACCAGATATAAAGGTGTAATTGATATACAATAGCGTACACATATTTAAGTGTATAGCTTGGCGAGTTTTGACATGTTTGCACAAATATCACTACAATCAAGGAAGTAAATGTGTCCATCATTGGAAAAGATTCTTCCTGTCTTATTGCAGTTCAGACCTGCTCTAGCCATAAGCCTCTGGGCCCAGATCATCTACTGACTCTCTGTCACCACAGATTAGTTCTGTCCTCTAGAACTTTAGAGAAATGAAATCATATAGCATGTTCTCTTTTTTTTTTTTTCGGTTTCTTTCACTCAGCTTAGTTGTTCTGAGATTTATCCATGTCATTGAAGTAAACTACTTATTGAAATAAGCTTGAGATAAGTTTATGGTTAAGAACAAAAGGTTATGACTTCCAGATTCTTGAGTTGTGACAAGAAACTCTTGATGATTTTGCTTCATGGACAGGATGCCTTCCTCAGCTGTTCCATATTTTTTAAAAACAATATTTTTATTTCCTTATCTTGGTCCTCCTTGACTGGCTGAGGAACTGTCTCTGCTCTCTTCAAGAACAGAACTCCATTTTTTCCCCTCGGAGAGAGCTACTTTGTGGTGTATCAGTTTGGGAAATGGTGTCCTGACATAATTGTTTGGTCTTTAACATTCTGTATTTTGATCCTTAGCCATGTACTGTACAGAGAAAGAAAGAAATCCTGAGATATCATCCATCCCTAATCGATCACCCATTACCACTTACCTGTTTTTTCTCACTTTGGTGCTCAGACTTTTTCCTGGCATGGTATCAGGTAAGGTAAAGATTCAACAGCAGAATGGATTCTTTGACCAATTAACTTTTGAAAACCACCACAAATTAGTTATGGTAAGTGAATTCATGAGTTATTATGAGAATTGTGTTTTATTACATAATTAGCCTAGACATACTTGTGTACAGCAGTGAAACATAGTTATTAAATGGGATTCTTGACTAAATCTTACATTGGTTCTTGTAACATAACTGAAAATTTTTTCCTTAAATTATTCCTCCCTTCCTGCCTCCCTCCATCATTTCTTTCCTTCCTTCCTTCCTGTATTTAGTTAACCTACAGATCTAAGTGCTCCTCTTCAATTCCTCTATCCAGGTGACAGCAAGCTCAAAATCTGGGTTAAACCATGAGATTCCCTCCAGAAGTTCAGGGGATTATCTTGGGGTTATCTTGTAGACAGCGGTGACTGGTGATGAGTCTTTCTTTCTCAGGATTCTGACTAAAATTCTCAGAAGTAACTCTTTTCCTGTCCTTTTTAAGGACAATCGTTCAGATCTTCCTTTAGTTCTAGAACATTATTCTATGTTCTGTCCTCCTAGTAATAATAATAGTGATGATGATTTTAATAATAATATTATTATTACTATTTTGTCTGTATTTTTTTTTTCAGAGTCAGTTTAAGTTACTGACAACCCAAATCCTGCTGGTTAGACAAGTTCTCTTAACTTTTCTTCCTGCATGTGGTCTTTTCTGTTCTTTGCTCCATTGCTCCAGGACTTCTGCTTTTCCCCCCTTTAGTAAGCAGATTGATTTCCTAATTGTAGTTCCCATGAGAAACTGCCTGTACTCCACTGGCCTTGGTGACTCAATGAAGAGATGCCGATGCATGCTATTGAGAGTGAAAAGTAGAGAGAAGAGAGGCAAGGAGAGAGGTAGAGAGAGAGAGAGGGAGAGAGAGAGAGAGAGAGAAACAGAGAGAGAGAGAGAGACAGAGAGAGAGAGAGAGAGAGGAAGAAGAGACTGAGGAGGAAGAAGCAAGGAGAGAATGGAGAGGAGCCGGTGAGAAAGTCTGGTGAGACTCTGGGCTCAGGAATGTAAGAGTGGTGAGTATTCAGAGTGGTGGTGAATCGAAGCCTTTCAATGGCAAGATTTTCTTTTCTTCTAGAAGAGACTTCAAGGATTCATCATGGGATGGGGGCATGAGATTGTCAGCCCTGATCGAGATGAAGAGCATGGAGTTCTAACTCTGATTTCCTAAGCATTATGAAAGTCTCTTACATTCTGAGGAGACTGACGGGGAAACTCTTGCAAATGTGGTAGTTTCCTTGGGAAGTCAGGTGCTAACACCACTAGGAACCAACAATTCTGCTTGGTTTTCTGTGCCTTTGGTGAAAGAATTCAGATAAAGCATATATGTAGTAGTACAGAATATAGGTTGAGTCTATTTAAAAATGATAGTTTTTCAGAATGATCAAGAGAGAAGACACCTTCAAGTGTGAAGATAATAAAGTGGCAAGATGGCAGTTGTGCTGAATGAAGGCCCAGACTATATTTATATGCTTAAAAGGGCCTTCAGGGAATATCATTTTCTTTTTCAGAGGACATCGTTCTTCTAGAAGGAAAATGGACTGTTTTGATCAACTTC
Organism: Petromus typicus; assembly: GCA_004026965.1. Lineage (NCBI taxonomy): Eukaryota > Metazoa > Chordata > Mammalia > Rodentia > Petromuridae > Petromus > Petromus typicus. The sequence goes on from PVIR01004745.1 coordinate 51,614, forward strand.
AGAGCAAAAAAGCCTCCTGATTACTCTGAAAGTGGAATGTTTCCCTTTAGTTTGTTTTGACAACTCAAGGTTTCTTCTAGACCCTCATCGGTGGTCTGGACTTTGTATGGCCCTGGACCTTATCGGCATGCTCAGAGAATCTTACGTCTCTTATGAATCTTACAGCTGAAGTTTAAAACCAGAAGCTTGTTTAGACTTTATCTATAGCTCACAATTAAGAGCATGAAACAAAAGCGACAAAGAAATCACAGCTTGGTTTTTCATGTCATGCATAATGCCTGTGTCTAGGCCTGCTAATGTCTAATTTTCTGTGTAACAGGAGGATGAGGACTTGAAATGGAAATGAATTTGACTTAACAAAAATAGAGAGTAGGTATTTTTTCTGCGTGCCTCAGTTTGTAGGTGGAGAGTCAGAATGGTTATAAGCACTTTAAAAAGTCTCCCCCAGAGATCAGTGAGTTTATTGAGTGCATACTATACTCTAAACACTAGCAGGACTCTTGTGGGTAAATCATAGACTTCTATGACCCTGCTTCTGTCTTTGAAGAACACGGAGCTTAGTTGGAGAGAAAGATTTGGAATAACTCAGAGGAAGTTAGATCATAACGAGATAATTGTCAATTTGACAATTTAAGAGTTACTATTTATAGTTAATTGGTAAATGAAAAACCTGGTTAATAAACTGTGAGCCCAGCAGCTTTAAGACTGAAGAGAAATGAAAGTCAAAAAGAAAACAGCAAGAAGATACAGTGCCTTTTTCCCCCTCTGAAGGGTGAGTTTGTAGGCTATTTCGGAAAAGAAGCTTGTTCCTGCCGCTTAGCACTTCCCAGGGAGCCTATGTTTTTTTTTCCAGCCTGTGGTCTCCCAGGCCCTTCCAAAGGAATGATCTGGCTAACTCAAGTGGCCTGCAGAAGTCAGGCAGGCCGCTCCTGTGCTTACAGATGTTTTGTGCTCATGCATTTTCACGTCTTCCCAATACCCAGCATGTGTCCAGGTCAATGCCAGAGAAGCTTATGTTCCTTTTAAGCACTAAGACCCAGCACGCAAGGGATTGCTCAGGGATTAGAGGACCTCAGAGTGACTTTGTGTGTCATGAACATGGACCTCTGCTTCCTTGCTATTAAAAAAAGTCTGAAGCTATGTCCAACTTCAAGCTCCTGGCTCTGATGTAGGCCAGAGAAAAAGATCAGGTGAAGTTCCTAAAGGACTCAGGTTGTGAGGCTAAGTGAACAGGCTAGGGATTGGGGTCACGATAGCGTGGATGGAGTTAGTCCTTCATTGATTTTGGACATGACAAGACATAATGCCTTTTTGGAGATAATTTTGGTTTCTGGAATGTGACTACATTTCACCTTTTAAGGAAAATATAAACAGGGAGTTCAGGGGCATGTTTTCGATTTATTTGTCTCTTATCCCTTATGCACCCCCTCCTCTCCCAGTGAAAGTTGCACAGATGGTATTTATATGGTACTTATCAGATGTTTAAGATCTGGGATAAAAATTCAAATCAATTATAGGCTCATCACCAAAGAAAGGGTCATTCTGCACAGGTTTTTGGCCTGGGTGGGGAAAGACTTGGGTTCTGATCTAGGCTTTGCCTGTTAAATGCTTTGTGTCCCTTTGGAAGTATCAGAATTGCAGAGCCTGGGCCAGGGATTTAGCTCAGTGGGTCTGGCCCCTGCCTTGCGAGCACAAGGGCCTGGTTCGGTTCACTCTCCAGTTAACCACATACAACAATGGTGGGAGTGGTGACTCATGTCCACCAGCAATCAGTACCACATATCACAGTGCCAAGCATGGTGGCTCACGCCTGTAATCCTAGCACTTGGGAGACAGAGACAGGAGGATTGCTGTGAGTTCCAGGCTCGTCTGGGCTACATAGTGGCTCAGGGCCAGCCTGAACTACAAAGCAAGACCTTGTCTCTTAAAAAAAAAAAAAGAATTGCAGAGCCTTGTATTGGAGTGGAATTAAGAATCAACTAATATGGGGCCGGGGATTTAGCTCAGTGGTTCCGGCACCTGTCTCGCAAGCGCAAGGACCCGGGTTCAATTCCCCGGTAACCACATAACAATACTGGGTGTGGAGACCCACACCCAGCAGCAACCAGTACCACATACCACAGTGCCAGGCATGGTGGCTCACACCTGTAATCCCAGCACTCGGGAGGCAGAGGCAGGAGGATTGTGATGTGAGTTTGAGGCTGAGCTCAGGGCCAGCCTGAACCACAAAGCGAGACCCTGTCTCCAAAAAACCTAAAAAAAAAAAAAATCAACTAATATAATATACCTGATTAATGACTATGTAGTTTCTATATTTTTGGGGTCTAAGTGTCCAAGTAATTCCAGTAAAGGAATCTGATCTTCAGTTTGAGTTGGGGCCCAAGATGGGGTCAGGAGGGTCCAGAAAGCTGTGGCCAGATCCCTGGGAAATGGAATTTACATGTGCCTTCTCTCTTCACAGATCTTCCTTCCGTGGTCAGTGGTGGGAGGGATTCTGAGACCTGCAGTTTGGGATTGGAGCTACATGGGTCTCTACCTCAACAGTTTAAAGGAAGATAAATGAGGATGTCAAGCAAGCTGTCTTCATGTTTGAACTGAATAATTCCACAGCTGTGTAGATGTAGCTGGCCTCTTTGCTTTGTATCTTCCTCCTGTTCTTCTTTCTTCTCTCTTTCTCATTGCTTTCCTTTCTTTTTAATAGTGTGCAAACCTCAAGGACATGCAGTTGGTTCTGGCTGAAATCAGCTGAGTGTTTGCAGGGTTTATCTGGAGAAGAGCCCTAGGGTCATTGTCATGGTAATTTTGATAATCCAGATGTTGCACAGATGTGGCTATCCAGGGAGATCTGAGGTGCTTCCTTCTCCAGCCCCTGCTCCTGCCTGGGGCAAGTGGGGTTTGCTTACTCTTCTTCAAAATCTCCATGCAGAAAGAGATTTCTCACAATTAGGCATACAAATCCTGGGTGAGAAAAGGTTTATCAGAAGTACTATCTAGAATAAGAAAAATACGTTAGGAGGCTTGGGTGAATCACTGATAGGATGTGAAAGTAGTCCATTTCTGCATGTACATTGCTTCTTTACTCTTAGTGAACATGTATCCCCACCCTTTACAGTCTGTGCTCCCCTTCCCCACTCCTGTTGCTTCATTCACATCCAGAATATGAGTTCCTCAAGGACCAGGGATCTTTTCTGGTGTATTTCTTGACATTTCCAATGCCCAGTCTGGTCCTGGGCACCCTGCAGGAATTCAGCAGTGTCTGTTGGGCAAATGAAGAGGTAGGCATGAAGTGACAATGAGATATACAAGGTGCTTCCTAGTGGGCAAGGACTGAATCAAGTTGGAATCAGTGGTGCGAGGAGGTGGCCTTGTAGTGGAGATGCCAGGGCAAAATAGAGCTGGGAGTGAGGCTGGTAGGATAGGATGAGGGTGCCACACTTTGAGTGTTGGTCCAGCTCTGAGTATGGAATTGGTAACGTGAAGATTGATCCTTAGAGAAATAGACTTTGTGTCAAGATGTAAGGAAAACTGAACTAGGAAAGAACTTGGAGGCAGGGAGATCAGCAAAGAGCTATGAACCTTTATCTTCATAAAAGTAGAGTAGGGAAGGGGTCTGGCTGAGATCTCTAAGGCACTTTTTAGAAAATATAGATTTGTACAGTCTGGAAATTTCATAGTTAAGTAAATAAAACCATTTAATGCTGCCAGTTCTTAGCCTCAACCTATTCTGTCTTTCCCTTTGTGCTCAGATTCAGACCTGACTCTCTCTCAAGAGCTCCCCTTTCCAGCCATCCAAGAGTCTCTGAGCCCTCAGGCTTGGTGTAGGTACCCCCACCCCCAGCACTACTGTGGTATTGCTCACTGTTTAGGATTTCTGTTACCTTAGATTTTTCTGGTCTTTGTAAAAATGACAGGAAAGAGCTTACCTTACTGTTCAGTCCTGCTTTCTCTCATGTTTTCAGGGAAGGATGTGATCTGCGTCTCCTTATCATCCTATTTGTCTGTTTAGCTTCTGCCTAGACTGGGAGTGGGGGAGGTCCCTTCCCCAGGTTGAGTGCTGGAGAGAATGTTGTCAGGACACAGAAATTCCTATTAATTCCAGGGGAATTAATGAGGGAAGGGCTCAGTATATGAAGAGCTTGTTCCTAAAAATCTGGCCTCTAGAATGCTAGCTCATTTCCTCAGCCTTTTAGGGCTTTTCTCAAAATGGCTGCTCTCCAGAGGCTGCAGGGGCCTAGATTATGTGGACTAGCAGTGGTGGCACACTTTTACCTTTCTGTGATCCAGATATTTGTTTTAAACTATGTGAATCATTTTTCAGATTGATTTTTCATTTCTGGGTGTGATTATCTTTCTTGTTTCATAGTAGCCTTATCTTTGTATCTCTTCTCTGAGTACATCCAATGGCTACTTCTCATCAGCCATGTTGGATTCTCCCTTTTGGCCATTTGTATATTGTTTCTGGAGAAGTGTCTGTAAATCCTTCACCCATTTTATTTTATTTTATTTTATTTTATTTATTTATTTTGGTTTTTTGAGACAGGGTCTCGCTTTGTAATTCAGGCTGGCCCTGAGCTCAGCCTCAAACTCACACCCATTTTAAAATTAAGTTATTTGTCTTTTTTATTGGTGGATTCCTAGGGTTATTTATATATTACGAATAAAAGTACCTTGTCAGGTATATAATTTGCAAATTTTTTTTTCCCAGTTTTGGAGTTGTCTTTATACTTTTTTGGTTATGTCCTTTGGTATACAAAACATTTTGATTTTAATAAAATCTAATTTATCTGTATTTATTTTAGTTGTGGTAGTTTTGGTGTCAAATCTAAGAAAGCATTGCCTAATACAAGGTCAAAAAGACTTAATTTTGTATCTTTTTTTGGAAGCTTTCTAGTTTTCATTCTTATTCTTAGTTTTATGGTGCATTTTGAGATAATTTTGTGGATGGTAAGAAGTAGGTGTCTATTTTGGCTATCCGGTTATCTCAGTGCTGTTTCTTGAAAAAGCATTCCTTTTCCACTGAATTGTCTTAACACACTTGTCTAAAATTATTTGACCGACAAATGTGATGTTTTATTTCTAGACCCTTAATTTTATTTCATTGATCTATACCTCTATCTTTATGTCAGTACCCACTGTCCTGATTACTTTGTGATTAGTTTTGAAATTATTTTATTATGAGGTGCTGTGGATGTAGTTCAGGTGTTACCATGCCTACCCTGGAAGCACAAGGGCCACAGTTCAATTCCCAGTAACACACACACACACACACACACACACACACACACACACACACACACACATAAATAAAAATAAATAAAATAATAAATAAATTTTTTTTTTTTTTTTTTTTTTGAGACAGGGTCTCACTTTTGTA
>PVIR01004745.1:57087-76794 GCA_004026965.1 Petromus typicus
ACAATCCTCCTGCCTCTGCCTCCCGAGTGCTGGGATTACAGGCGTGAGCCACCACGCCCGGCACTGTGGTATGTGGTACTGGTTGCTGCTGGGCGTGAGTCTCCACACCCAGTATGGTATGTGGTTACCGGGGAATCGAACCCGGGTCCTTGCGCTTGCAAGACAGGCGCCGGAACCACTGAGCTAACTCCCCGGCCCCCTAAATAAATAAAATTTTAAAAATTATGAGATGTTGGATTTTGTAAAATACTTTTTCTGTATCTATTGAGATGATCGTGTGGTTTTGTACTTTGTTAATACAGTGCATTGCATTGATTGTTTTTTGGATAGTAAATCAACTTTGCAAGTCTCTTTTGTTTTAAAAACTTTATGATTTGCTAAATCCATGAAAAGGCTGGAAAAGCTTGGCTGCTATTGTAAGTTATCTTTGATGTTTTGTCTTAGAATTAGGTTTAGTTTAAAGGCAATCATGTCATCTTATCAAAAGTATCAAAAGTGGAGCTAGCAGGACTAGGTCTGGTGCACAAAGTGCTGGAAAATCATCAGTGGCCTGGACAGTAGTGGCAGTCACAGGTAGATCTGCAGAGCTGAGTCTTGGGAAGGCACCAGAATGGAGGGGAGAATAATCCATATTAGAGCAGGCCTTCATGATGCCCACTTGGGATTTACCATCTCTGGTTTTCAATATGTCAGACCCGAGCTGTCTCAGTACCTTTTTCCTGGTAACTAGGGCCATCTTCTGGGAAGTGGATTGGAATATGGTTCAGTCATTGATTGAGTAGATAGAGGCTACTTCTTCCAGGGCCTCAGGCTGTTGACAGACAAACCCCTCTGGGATCCAGGAGCTAATCTGTCTATTTAGTGCTCAGCATGCTTGTGAGTATATTTGGAAAGCATTCACTTCTCATTTAATTTAGTTCAAGGCACCGCAAGGCCTGGATCATTTACTTTCTCATACATATATATCTGAGGATCCTATAGACTAATCTGAATGTTTTATGAGCCCGTGAGGCAGTCAAGTGATCAAAAGTTCTACCTTTAAAGTGAGGGACACAGAAGCTCTGCCATTTTCTACTTAATTTCTCCACTTCTTGATATCCATATTTAAAAAATGGAAATACTATAAGTACCTGCCTCATAGGTTTTGGTATGAGATGTGTAATACCTCGCAATTAGTGCCTGGCTCTTTAATAGCACAGTAGCAGCTGTTGCTGTAATTAATAATGATGACAATAGTGTAAGTGCCCCGGCCCTTCACTGTCCCCAGTGATTATCTGACATTAAATCTAGTTTACGCTGGAAAGTACGTTAAGTGGCTTGCTAGCCTGGGAATTAAAGTGAGAAACAAGAAATGAATAGAAAAATTTGTTCACAAGTTTATGTAGATGTACAAAGAAGAGGAGCTCTTGCATTTGCAATTTATTTAGTTTCTCCAGTCAAGAAAATGCTAATGAATATGATTAAATGGTACTACTTAATCCTGAAGCTTCAAAGGGAAAAGAAACTATTAGCAAGTTGCTTATTATTACTATTAATACTCAAGGTAATCAGGCTCTTTATAGAGCCTGATTAGAGGTAAATGTCCAAATGATAACACTGAGTTTAAATTCAGGAAAATCAGAGTCCCAAATATTTAAGATGATCATTTGTGGTGCCACTATAAGATTAAAGTGATTAAGTTATTGGCCACATCTGAATAGGAACACATATGTTTTTCTTTGTCTCGCTAAATAAGAATGAGTGGCAGAGATATATAGGTTAGATACTTAAATAAAAACTTTGTTTTTTTTGCCTCAGATGTTGCAATTTCACACAAAAACTTTTGTTCTTTTCCTAATGGATATGTAGATTTTTGTAAATTCTCTTATATCTGATAGAAATGCCTCAAATGAGGAGATTCCTTTGAAGTAACTCACCATCAACTATTCTTTGCCAGCTTGTGCTTTTATATGAAACACTTATCACCAACTTCCATGTGAGAAACCTCATCCTGGTAGGTCACTAGGGCTCTTGGTTTTAATGCATTGCCGAGTTCTGGCTCACTTCCTTCTCCATTCTCTCAGGACACTCTTGGCTGTACTCATCTGTACAGCTTTAGTGTGTGCCCTGGACATGCTGCCCTTCAGTCACCTGCCAAGACATCAAAGCTTTCAGTAATGGCATACTTTAAGAAATCTGAGTTTTTCACATTGCTTGCAGGATAACTCCTATTTGTCAGTCTGCTTTCTGTTACTATGACAAAATACCTGAGATAATGAGTTTATAAGGAGGAAAGATTTATTTTGCTTCATGGATTGAGAGGTTTCAGTACATTGTTGGTTGGCTCTTGCTTTGGGACCTATAGGAACATGGTGCCTGGGAAGTGTGGTTGAACAAAGCTTCTGGATGCAGGGAGGCTGGGGAGGCAGAGAAAGAGGAGAGGAGAGGGGAGAGGAGAAGAGAAGGGCAGGAAGGAAAGAAAGTGGCCGGAGTCTCAACATCCCCTTTAAGTACATGTCCCCTCTGACTTAATTTTCTTTCACTAGATCCTATCTCCTAAACATTCCACCACCTCCCAGTACTGCTATAGGTTGAGAACATATGGGTATTTGAGAGACATTTAAGACTGAAACCATCGCACCAATTAAATATTGTAAGGTGCCTTTCCCCTTAAACTCATTATCTGCTTGATCTCCTAAAAGAGCTATTGAGTCTCCTTATTTCTTAAGGCTTTATTTGTTCCTTTTCTCTTTCCTCTCTGATGAGGAAGAACTGGAGTAACTCTAGTACCATGAAATCCGCTTCTTGACAAAGGGCTCTTTTTCTTCTTCGCTTTCTCTTTTATGGCCAGATACCGCAAAGGAATAGCTCGTTTCTTCTGCTTCTACTCTCTTTCACATTATTTGCTCCCCACTCTTTCCACTGAACTCACTTTTGAGAACTTCAGCAGAATCCTCTGCCCAAACCAGTCCTTCTTCTTGAAATACTTTGTTCTTTTACATTCTGGGGAACTAACGCCTCTTGGTTCTCCTTCTAGCTCCTCCGTTGGATCATACTTAATTCCTTTTCCTTCTTCTTTCACCCAAATCTCCTCAAGGATTGGTTCTCAGGTCCTTCCGTCTCCAGTGTCTCTGGAAATCTTGTCCAGTCTTATCTGTACAGCTTTAACATGATCTCTAAGTGATGACTTCACAAATATATTTGTAGCATAGAACTCTTTCCCAAGTATTAGATCAATTTTCTAATTTCATGCAGGAAATTTCTTCCTCCAATTTCCAGAAAAACCTTAAGCTTCATATAAACAGACGCTGAATCCCTGGTCCACTGAGCTAAATCCACTGAGCTAAAACCACTGAGCTGAATCCCTGGTAATCCTGAGCTAAATCCCAAGTAAACAACTCTGAAGTTTCATGACCCCCATGTTTTCCAGTGGTGGCAGACCTCTGGCCTGCATCTTGCAGCGCACTGTTTGTATCATTGGAAGCCCTAAAAGCTTCAGCATCATTGTTCTAGACATTCTGGTCTTTCTACCTCCAGCTCCTTCTGCCATTAGTTAAGGACTTATGGAGGATAGTTCTGCTCGCATGACTGTCTTCAGCAACACTCCTCATTGCACACTTTGCCAGTCAGGGCTCTGTGCTCCTTGTCCTGTGTATATTACCTCACCGATTGCTCCTGTCAGTCTGTTTAGTAGGATTTCATCAGCTGTTTGTGGGGTTCTTGAAGAACTTAAGCTGCTTGCACCACTTTGCGAAGATATGTTTGGACCTGTCAAGGCCCAATCTACATTTCCAACTTTATATTGTGCCTTTTCCTTTAAAGGGGAGAAGAAATGTCTTTCCCTTTACCCATTGTATGTTCACTGGCTGGAGTCTCTGGACAAATGATAGATTAATAGGAGAAGCTTACGAGTTTATTTAATGTAAGTTTTGCAGAACACAGTTTATTTAATCTAAGTTTTGTATAACACAGAAGTCTGCATTAGGAAATGAAGACCCAAAGAAATGATTGAGCTTGAGTGTGTTAATATTAGGTTGATGCTAATGGAAAGTGATAGATGAATAGGAAAAGACAAAGGGAATATGAACTAAATGTAGTAAACTGTGGCAAAAATATAAGTTTTTATTAAGATTCTTTGGGGTCCCTTTGTCTTGGAGAAGAGTATGATTTTTTCTGAGTTTAGGGAAGGCATCTCTCACATGAAGGTCTTTGGTTTACTTCTAGAGAAGGTCACAAAATACTTCCTATAACTGCCATCTCTCAAATCTTTCATTTTAAAATATTCAGTGTACCATAGTGTTGTGTTTGGAGGCAATGTGTCCTGAAATACACAAAAATGAAACCACTCTCTCCTTCTCATACATGTACTGTATCCTCCTAGCTTTGTGCATTTGCTGATCTTGTTTTTCATTTAGTCCACCCTTCCTTTCTTTCTCTTCATATGTAAAATCTAGTTATACCTATGGGTAATATATCCCAGTGAGCCTTCTTCAATCTCTTCCACCTAAAACCAGCTCTTTTCCATCTAAAGGGTCATACAGCTTTCTCTGTACCCATCTCACCATGTGCAGTGATCTATTCTTGATTAGAGGAACCAAGATTCTGTGCATGACTGTTCTCCACTGCTAGGCTGGAAGTCTGTGGAGAGCAGAATCCTGTCTTTCCCATTTTATTACCTACTCTACATGCTTAGTGTGCTAGATATACAGAGATAGGAGACTGAGTTGCGGCAAAGCTGACTGGGGTCGTAGCATATTGTCTTATATGTGAGGCATTTATTATGTAGCGTGTAAGTGAATGAATTCAGAAATGCCATGAAATAAGTAGGAGATGAAGTCATAGAGCAGTCCTCCAAGTTTATTATGTCAATAAAATTTACCTGTTGGATTTCTGTGTGCCTCTAGCTGGGTTCATTGTCCTTTTTCACAGTATTCCTCTGCCACTGTTTGCTAAAAGCACCAATCACCTTCTTACTTTTATCATTTCTGTCAACTTCATTTTGTTGGCAAGTCATGTCATGTTTCAGCATCTTCTCCTTTAATGTAAAATACATATGATGTTACTGATCTCCAAGGTTGTGAAATTTAAATACATGAACCCTATGTAACTATATGTATAATGTTGTTATTGAGAGCTCTGTTATTGGGTGCTGGGTTTCTTATCTCTCTCTCTCTGGAGTGAGATTCCAGGTTCTTCTCATTTTGAACAAAGAATGGAATGAAACAAGCAAAAAACAGTGACAAAGTTTGTTTGAGAAAGTAAAAGTGAAAAGTAGGGGAGAAATGCTGGGCTGAGTAAAGAGAAAAAGAGGATAAGAGCCAAGATAAAATCACATGCTGCATCTGGGAAACACAGCATAGTACTATCATGAAAAGTTACCATAGCAAGCTCTTCATGGCACTGGGGTGTTGTCTGTATTGTCCAAATCTTGAAACCCATGAGAATTTCCTGAGAGGCAATGCTGGGATCCCACACTTCAGGCTGAGGACAGGTCTAGGCCATCGCCTATTGAAAACCTGCTCGAGGAGGAGAAGTCCACATGGCCATGTGTCTAGGAACTCCTAATAATAGGCCACACCTACCACCCCCAGTCAGCTGTGCCACGCCCTGCTCTCCTGTCTCAGCATGTCTAGCACACTAATTGAGTAGTATACATTCAATAATTGTTAATTTCCCTGCATATTGCCCCTTTAAAAACTTGCTTGTATAACAAGGCATTAAAGGCTTATAAAGATGTCTGAGTTATTCTTTAGGGCATTTGCACTTGTCTCAGTAAGTAGTTCAGTCATTCATTCCTTTATTTTACCCACACGAGTAGATTTATTTTGTGGGCCTCTATGTGTTTCAGAAACTGTTTGCTCTAATGATTAAAAATTAATCATCAGAGTTTTGGGGGCAAGATTTCCTACTTCTTTGGACCTAAAGCACTGAACTGGTAAATTCCTTGTGTTGTCATAGTAATATGTCATACTTTAGATCATCAGGGCATCTTTCCTACTGGAGAGCAGTCACTAGCAACCAGGACAGTGTGAGGGGCTCAGGGCAGCAGGACAAGAAGCACCACAGTCCTCCCAGATGTCTTTATTTTGATTTAACTGCTCTTCCTCATATAGCAAAACTACCTTGCAGAGGTGCATTTAGCATAATTCTCTACAGGTTCTGATCCTTTGATAAAATGATACTGAATCTGCTATGGTGAGAAGCACTGTGAGGTGGCTGTGATTTCTTTGGGGCTACTGGAGCCATGACAGGGACAAAACTATATGCAGATCTCGGAGTATTTGGGAGACAAGACACTCAAGGCCCTCCACTGTGGGACGGTGTGGATGATCGGAGCAGGCATGCATCACCCACTGGAACTTATTAGTCCTCTTTACCCAGAGAGCTACAATATACTCTCAACCTCCCCAGAAGAGTTCTGGGCCCTCTTGCATAATCCCTGCCCACTATGCAGGTGAGGCTGAGATGCAGAGATCTGGGCGGGTTTACTTGGCTGCAGCTTATCTGCACTTCTTTTCCTGCAGTACCTTCGCTGCACCTTCCACAGCAATCCACCGCCACCCCTTATTTCTCCTCAGTTCTATCATGTTCCCTTCCCAACTTCTAAGTACACCGATCCGGACAAACAACTCATGCCAGTGCAACTTGGAGGGCATAACTGAACTGCTGTGTTCACCTGGCCAGTCTCAGAGTGACTGAAACATAGAGCAATCTAGGGCCGCTGAGTTCTGTCATTTTTCTTGACCTTCTTACCCTATAGAACTTCTCCAGCCCCTGGGGGTGGGGGCAGAAGCCCGACCCACAGACTGTGGTCCCTGGAAGGAAGGTTCTGCTTACTTGGACCTGCCTGCCAGGAGTCTCCTCAGGCAACCGACCACTCTCCAGAGTCAGCATCTAGCCAAGGGGTTGGAAAAACATAAACAGTTTAGCACACAACACTCAGAACTGTCAACTGTGATAAACAGGATCAGCAAGAAGATTTAAACAGAAAGGATTACTGCTACCAAGACTTAACAGGATTCCTTAGGTTCCACAGATAAAGCAGATAAGAGATCCATAACCACAGACAGGAAGTGAAAGCAAAATGCTAAATTATTAAGATACCATGAGGTTCTGCCACCACTCATGAATACGGTCACCCCTGAGGCTGGCTCAGACCGTCAAAGGAACCCAGGGAAGTAGGGCACCATTTTGAGAAAGAAGGCTCTTGGAGCCTGCCTGACGTCACTTGCGCGAGGCTGGCATTACAGTTTGTCCTAGGCCATCGTTTGTGTACACTATGATTCACTTCCTTGCTCTCTTTCACCCCTTGTTCTTTCTCGTTTTCCCGTTCCCTTCCCACTTCGTATCCTTAAAAATATTCTGTTCTTTTTCTTCTTTTTCTACTCACCTCTGCCTTTACCAGCTCCTGCCTTCTCTTCCTCAGTCTGAATCCCGGCCCTCCTCTGTCTGTGGACTTTCTGTCCTGCTCCCCCTCAGCCTGGGCTCCCACGCCTTCCGCCCTCGCCCTGTAGGCTGCGGCAGGACGCAGACGTCTCCAGTCTGCGAGCACAGGCTGTGAGGGGGCGGCTCACAGCTCTGTCTTCTCACTTGCTTACATTCCTTCCCTCGTCTTGGTATGACTGAGAGAAGAGGACAGGGAGAGCATAAAATAACCAGTTAATTTGGTTCTAAATTGTTTGGTTTTATCATTAAATTAGATGTCCTCAAATTTCTGTGTAAAAACCAAACATAAGTGGGCTGCAAAATATGTTTCTTTGCAAATATAGAGACATGGTTGAAGAGAATATTAACTGTTATGAAATGTCAGGTGCCCATTGTTCACCTCATGCTGATTAGCACTGATATTTTCTGAAGAAAGCGCTAGAAAAGCTTTCTACTGCCAGCTTTCTGACCTTCCCCCACAAGAGATATAACAGATTTTCAAGAACTGAGCATTATTTTATTGCAATTTCTGTACAACTTTTGAAGTAATTACTTGTAAGTGGAATTGAAGAACTAAAGAACTTTGGAGCAATCGAGTGTCACTTTCAATAAATCAGAAGATAAGGAGAGTGGATGTTGATAAGCAACTGGGGAAACTCTGTGTGTGTGTGTGTGTGTGTGTGTGTGTGTGTGTGTGTGTGTGTGTGTGTACGCTGCTTCTGCGTGAAGACATATGCTAGTCTCATGAGTTTTATTTTTTATTTTTTTAGGTTTTTTGAGACAGGGTCTTGCTTTGTAGTTCAGGCTGGCCCTGTGCTCAGCCTCAAACTCACATCACAGCAATCCTCCTGCCTCTGCCTCCCGAGTGCTGGGATTACAGGCGTGAGCCACCACGCCCACCCGGCACTGTGGTATGTGGTACTGATTGCTGCTGGGCGTGAGTCTCCACGCCCAGTGTGGTATGTGGTTGCCGGGAACTGGGTCCTTGCGCTTGAAAGACAGGCGCTGGAACCACTGAGCTAACTCCCCAGCCCAGTCTCATGAGTTTCATAAAATTTCTGGTGAGATTGTAGAATGAAAAATCTCTGTGCTCCCTTCCATAGGAAGACTGTGGATATACCCCATACATGTTGGGCCATAGTGAAAAGCAATTTTCCGTACACCAGGGGCCTGCAATTTGAGTGCTGTAATCATTAGTGACTTCATCCAGTTGAAGTTGACCCCCTGCTCATTTTTATATATTAAATGTTAAAACGGAAAGGGAAAAAACTTGAGAGTGCTGATTGATTGAAATTCCAAGAGAAACTTTCATGCAGATAAAACATATTGAGAAAAGCCAGGGTGCTGGGATTTTTCAGGTGAAAGAGAGAAGTGAGGAAGAAAATGATAATAATTATAACAGAAAGGTTCCCCAGAGTCTTTCTGATTGTAAATAATGTATATATATTTTTAAGGTGGATGGTGTGCTGGTTCTATATTTAATAAACTAATATAATTTATATTTTAACCTCCTTTTCAATAGTATGTTCCCTCCTTTTTCTTATTTGCACCATCTGCCTCTCTTTCTCCTTCTCCCTTCTTTTTCTTTCTCTTTTCATCCCTATTCCCCCTGAAAGAAGCTATAAAATGCCTCCTGAAAAGACAACTATGTAATGGTGCCTGGTTGTCATGGAAACAGAGATTCCAAGGTCTTGACTTCTGCAAAATGATCCAGGATGAGATCCTGTTTGTGTCAGAGGCTAAGACCTTCCCTGGGATTTCAGGATGAAGGAACCTGGGATTCAGAGGCAATATGGGGTGTAGGTTAGTGCCTGTGGGCAAAGGTTAAGAAAATAGCATCATAGTTTTTCTATTTGAGACCATTCATAAGTACCTTTGTTGTTAGAAATATGTCAGTGTAATGTGTTGGAAAAATAAGAATAGTTGAAATATTTTCTGATGTTTTATCACTGTTTACTTATGAAATGTATGGTGCCAATGTCTGAGGGATAGTCACAGTTTGAAGAAATTTTTCTCCATATTAAGTCTGGTGAGGAGAGAGAGACAGAGAGAGAGGGAGGGAAGTAGAGAGGAAAAAATAAAAGAGCGCAGGTAGTTTTATAAATACTAATATCTTCTTTCTTTTCCTAAATTAGTAAGGTCATTCATTACAAAGTACATCACAATTTACTGAGATTGTTTTATATTAGTCTGCTATTTCCACCTCAGTAGGTAGCAGGTGTGTCTCCTTATCCTTAGCCTAGATCTCCAGGGCACTGTGCCCTCTCTGTCCAGTTTCTGTGCACTGGCCATGCAGCTTAGGTGACAGTCCTCCTGGAGACCCAGTGCTGTCTTCAAGTGGTTGGCAGAGTGGGCTGGTTAGGTGAGGAGTGAACTAGCTTCATGTACCACTGCTGATGTCTTTTCAGATTAGAGAAAAGCATCTCTTGATTTCTCTCAGAGACATTCTTCTTGTGTGTGTGTGTTTCTTGTTTCTTAATCTCCACATGTATTCTTCTATTGTTCATTCAGATAGACTCAAATAACCCTGGAAGCCAGGACCCTAAATCTTTGAAACTAGACCTTTTCTTGTGATGGCAAAAATTTCCTGTTTAAACCATCCTAGGAAAGTATTTCTGGTTCATCCTTCAGAAAAACTTCACTACAAAAGTGTATTCAGATTTCCAATATTTTGACCATGTAATCTCTATAAAAATAATACTGTTTCCTTCCAACTAGCTCACCAGGCAGACTGATTGAGTGCATAAATGATAAGTGATTAGTGAATGCTCTTGTGAATTGGGATACTTTACTCAGAGAGTATTTTGAGCCGTGCACAGTTTGGTGGGTGTGTATCTCTCGGGACTGGAGAGGAGGCTTTGTTCTGATCAGCAGCTTTCTAATGCAGGCGGTGCAGAGAAGCCTCAGGGCTTGGACACCCTTGCTAGCGGATGCTTTTCCTCACCAATTGTCCACCCCAAGTTCTTGCACACTCCATAGCCATTCTTTTTCTTTTTACTCAGTTTATAGGTATGCCTAAGGCTTTTCCATTCTTGAAGAATGAGGAAAAAGAGAAAGAAGGAAAACAAATGCCAGTCCTTAGCATCATATCTCTCCTTAGGAATCATTCAGTGCCTTTTTTTCTTTTCATAGATAAACTTTTCTTGAGGGATGTGCATAGCA
Organism: Petromus typicus; assembly: GCA_004026965.1. NCBI lineage: Eukaryota > Metazoa > Chordata > Mammalia > Rodentia > Petromuridae > Petromus > Petromus typicus. Next base: position 67,654 of record PVIR01004745.1, read on the forward strand.
TTGATAGATGTTTTATTATGGTAAGGTAAACATGAAATAAATACACCATTTCCCTTCCCTGGTACTGGTGATTGAACCCAGGACCTTTATACTGAGCTAAGTCCCTAACCTTTCAAAAACGTTTTAGACAGGATCTTGTTAAGTTGGCTAAGTAATTTATTTATTTTATTTAATTTTTATTTATTTTACTTTTTACTTTTGGAGACAGGGTCTCACTATGTAGTTAAGGCTGGCCTTGAACTCACTCCTGTATTCCAGGTTGGCCTCAACAATCTTCCTGTCTCAGCCTCCCACAGTCCTGGGATTAAAGATGTGTGCCATTATGCTGGATTCTCATTTAAGTTTTTTTTTTTTTAGTTTTTTTTTGAGACAGGGTCTCGCTTTGTGGTTCAGGCTGGCCCTGAGCTCAGCCTCAAACTCACATCACAGCAATCCTCCAGCCTCTGCCTCCCGAGTGCTGGGATTACAGGTGTGAGCCACCATGCCCGGCACTGTGGTATGTGCTAGTGATTACTGCTGGGTGTGAATCTCCACGCCCAGTATTGTATGTAGTTACTGGAGATCAAGCCTGGGCCCTTGCACTTGCACAAGGTCCCGGAACCAGTGAGCTAAATCCCCGGCCCCTCATTTAAGTATTTTTTAAGTGCACAATTCAATGGCATTATGCTTGTTTACATTGCTGTGCAAACATTACCACCACCTATCTCTAGAATTTTCTATCTTCCCAAACTTCCCAAATTGCATTCTCATTGAATACTAACTCAGAGCCCTTGCTAACCACCATTCTACTTTTCATCTTTATGAATTTTACTACCCTAGGTACTTTAAATAGAAGAGGAATCATGCAGTAGTTGTCTTTTTGTACCTGGCTACATTATGTGCCGTGCATCTGATGGCATTCATAATGTAGCCAGGATGTACTGTAGCATCCTCAAGGTTTGTCTGTATCTTAGTGCGCACCAGAATTTCTTTCTTTTTAAAGATGGTGGAATATTCATCATATGTGCATATTATGTTTTATTTTCGGTCATCTGTTGGTAGACAATTGGACACTTCCTTCTCTGGCTATTATGAATAATGCTGATGTGAATATTGGTGTATGTGTTCCGGTTCTTGTTTTCAGTTCCTTTGACTATTTATACATCAGTGGAATTGCTTATATAGCCAGACTTTTAAATTTTTTCTCTTTGTTTTTCAAAGTAGTCAGATATTCATTGTAATAAGTGTTAGACTGTATTATGTAGCTTGTAACAAACAACATCAATTATACCTGCTGCCTTGATTTCTCTCTCTCTCTCTCTCTCTCTCCCTTCTTCAAAGTCAGCCACTTTAAACTGGATATTTGTTTGATTTTCCATTTTTCTGATTTACATACTAATGTAATGATTTTCCCACATTTGACACTATATTGATTTCTCACTATAGAACAGAAAGTCTTAATTTGTATATATCACTACAGTTGAGTACTTACAAACATGGCCACATCAAATTGTGCCATCCCTGCATACATATTTCTTTCCCAAATGCCTCCTTCTGTCAAGAGGTAGGGTTTATTGCTCTTCCCTTTGACTCTGGGCTGGCCTTATGACCTGCTTTGATCAACAGAATGTTCTGGCAGTGATGCTATTGAGACTTCCGAGCCTTGACCTCAGGAAGACTTCTGCTTTTGCTCTTGCCTTCTTGGAACACTGCTCCAAGGCTGTCATGTGAATGAGCCACACAGAGCTAAAGAGCAGCTGTGTCCTAGCTGAGGCCCCTAGGCCTGCCAGCAGGCCACTAGGGCCAGCCTTCAAACATAAGATGAGACTGCCCTAGGTGTCCAGACCCAGCTGTGTCCCCAACATGACAGCAGCCACGTGAGTGAAGAACTGCCACCTGAGCCCAGGCCACATTGCTGATCCACATGTACCGAAGACTGCAGTTGTCATAATTAAGTCTTGGAGAGGTTGGTTACAGAGAGATAGATTGCTGATGTAATCAGCCTTTGCTTATTCTTATTTCATCCCTCTGTATTATCTCAATGTTACCGTGCATCTGGTGGCATTCATAATCATTAATTTCAAGATTAATAACCATGTTAATGTTGTTTAGTGCTGAGGCCATACCATGTTATGAATGTGTTTCCTCTCTTGTTCAACTTTTGGTTTTCTTGAAGTTTTTTTTTTGTCTTTAAAAATAATTTTTAAACTTATCTTTCTTTTAATCTCTTTCTAAATTATCCTTATGCTACAATAACTGTAAAATGAATCACAATCTAGTCTTTCACCTTATAAACCTGTCATAAGATCTACCACTTTTATTTTCTTCTCCTGATCAAAGAAGGCCTTTATTCTTTTTATTTAATTGAATTCTTTATTGGTACATTTTATATACACATCATGATCACACTCAGCAGCGAAAATTTGAACCAGTATATAACATGACTTAATTCTCATTTTTTCCCAATTCCCTACCCACCCAAAGCCCTCTTACTCCCCATATACATATGCTTAGTTTCCTTTCTTGACTCTGTATTTTTTCTTTTGCCTCATTACTTACCCTCTACCATTTTCCCTTTGAATATTTTCTATTTCATAATATCTATCATATATTCTAGAACTCATTTAAATCTTTAGATTCTCATACCAGAGAAAAGATAGGGTCTTTATATAACTGTGACCTATTTATTTCACTTATGAATATGTCCTCAAGGTATGTAATGTTCATTTGAGTTTAAATGAGTCAAACTTATCATTCCTATGGCAGAGTAATATTCCATTTTATAAAAAAACCTACATCTTCTTTATCCAGTCTCCAGTTGATGGGCATTTGGGTTGTTTCCAAGATTTAGCTATTACAAACTGACCTGCTATAAACATGGGTGCAAATATGTTGCTGTGATATGAATCTTAATTCTTTCTTGTGTATACCTAGCAGGGGAATAGCAAGGTCAAATATGATCTCTAATTCTAGTTTTTTGAGGAATCTCCATAGTAGTCACACCAGCATACATTCCTACCAAGAGTAGTGAAGAGTTCCTTCTTCCCTGCAGCCTCTCCAGCCTCTGTTGCTGATTAACTTCACAGTAGCAGGCATTCTTTGTGGAGTGAGATGAAATTTCAGTGTTGTTTTCATCTGTATCTCTCAACTGATGAGTGATGCTGAGCATTTTTTCACATGATTCTTGACTGCTTTTACTTCATCCTTTGAAAAATGTCTGTTCATTTCAGCTTTCCATTTTTGAATTAGGTCTTTAAATTTTGGTGGGCTGATTTCTTAAGGTCTTTATATATTCTAAATAGTAGCCCTTTGTCTGAGAAACAGTTGGTAAAATTTTTTTCCCATATTTTTGTTTTTCTTCTCACTCTGCCAGTGGTTTCCTTTCCTGTGCAGAAGCTTTTTAATAGGATGAGATCCATTTGTTGATTCTTTGTGCTAGTTCTTGTGCTGTAGAGGTTTTGTTCATAAAGTCTTTCCCTTAAGCCAGTGTCTCCAAGATTTCTACCTAACCTGTTTTGCAGCTGGTTTAATGTTTCTGTTTTAATGTTTAGGTCTCTAATCCACTTTGATTTTAGTGTAGTGCATGGTGAAAGAGATAGGAAAGCCTTTTATTCTTGTGTTTAATCTGAATTGGTTGTCCTATAAAATGACTGTTCAGCTCTTGTTGAGGGACTTACTTTCTTCTCATACAAAAGACTCTAGTCATCTTTTGGTTCTAATTTTCTGATATATACTGCCCACAAATTCTTCTTCTTTTTTAATAATAATAATAATAATTATTATTATTTTTTAGGTTTTTTGAGACAGGGTCTCACTTTGTAGTTCAGGCTGGCCTGTGCTCAGCCTCCAACTCACATCACAGCAATCCTCCTGCCTCTGCCTCCCGAGTGCTGGGATTACAGGCGTGAGCCACCACGTCCGACACTGTAGTATGTGGTACTGGTTGCTGCTGGGCGTGAGTCTCCACACCCAGTATTGTATGTGGTTACCAGGGAATCAAACCTGGGCCCTTGCACTTGCAAGACAGGTGCCGGAACCACTGAGCTAACTCCCCGGCCCAATAATTATTTTTTTTATAGGAGTTTATCTCCCAGAAGTTTTTTGAGAAGAGGTGCACAAAATCACCTGGTTTGAACCTTTCCTTATTAAATAGCTCTGCTTTACTCATAGTTTGGTTGGGTATAGAATTATAAGGTTGGCACTATTTTCTTTGATGATTTTAAAGAAATGATTTTAAAGATGATCTCTCTCATCTGTTGCCATTTTATTTCCAATTCTTTGTACATTATGTATTTTTTCTTTTTAGAATTTTTCCTTTCTCCTCTGGATTTTTCATCATTATATACGGCATTTGGACTTTTAAATCTGGAAAGTCATTTCATTCAAAAATATTCTATATTTTCTTTGATAGTTTCCTTCATATTTACTCTGATTACTTTACTCAGAAGTTCTGCTTTTGGGTGGTGGACTTGTTAGGTCTTTTACTTTTCCTGGACATGTCTTTTTTGTTCACAGTTTAGGAGATAGTCTCAACTTTGTCTCCTACTTCTTTTCTTGAATTGGATTTGAAATTCACTTATCCAGCTACATGCTTGACATCTGCATGAGCTTACTCTTTTTATTCTTCAATTTTAAACTTTCCAGGATTAAATTTATCTTTAGCAAAATTGCTGGTTCATATCCTCTGACTGAGTGGAACTACCATCTTTCAAATGGAGAGGGCACAGACAATACAGGGACCTAGGGCAGTGGCTCAAACTATGACAGCGGTACTAGAACAAAGAATAGTGGATGAATTTAAGAGGCTTAAAATTAAGGATGAAGATAATCCTAATTGTATTGGTTGATGAGTGAAATGCTATTAACAATGGTTTTCTTGATTTTTTGTTTTGGAAAGCTTGGGAACAGTACAGAAGAGAAACAGTGTAATTCCTTCAGCTAGTACAGACTTTCATGTATTGAAGTCAGCTGATGTGTCCCTCATTTCCATAGGATGAGTGTGTTCAGGCTGAGTCTCATGTCTTTATACTCAGCTCTGTAGTCTTTTTTTAAAAATTGAAATCTTTATTGGTACATTACATATACATATCATGATTGCACTCCACAATGAGAATTTGTACCAGTATATGACACAACTTAATTCTCATTTTTTTCCCATAGCCCTACCCACCCTACCTCCCCCACCCCCTATATACATAAACTTTGTTTCCTTTCTTTTTTGTTATAATCTCATTATTTTTTCCCCTTCACTCTATTTCATTTTGAGTATTTTATATATATATATATATATATATATATATATATCATACAATTCTAGAACTCATTTACATCTTCATTTTCTCATACCAGAGAAAAGATGTGATATTTACATATCTGTGACCTATTTATTTCGCTTATGAGGATATCCTCAAGGTATGTCCATTAAGTATAAATGATTAAAATATCATTTTTTTATGGCAGAGTAAAACTCCATTCTGTAGAAGAACCACAGCTTTCTTATCCAGTCTCCAGTTGATGGACATTTGGGTTGTTTCCAAGATTCAGCAATCACAAACTGAGCTGCTATAAACATGGGTGCACATATGTCACTGTGATATGAGTCTTTTGTGTATATACCTAGCAGAACGATGGCTAGGTCAAATGGGACCTCCAATTCTAGCTTTCTGAGGAATCTCCAAACTGATCTCCACAGGAGTTGTACGAGTCTACAGTCCCACCAACAGTGGAGAAGGGTTCCTTCTTCTCTGCAGCCTCACCAACATTTGTTGCTGGCTAATTCTGAAATGGCAGCCATTCTTTGTGGACTGAGATGAAATCTCAACATTGTTTTCATCTGCAGCTCTTGAATGACTAATGATGTTGAACATTTCTTCATATATTTCTTAGCTGCTCTTATTTCTTTCTCTTAAAGTGTGTAGCGAGGCCAGTTGATGCTACCTGAGTAGAACAGACCAAAATATCCCTTTCCTTCCCATGACAGTGAGCTGTGTTTAACACAGCCAATGTTTGATTTTACTGACTTTGGTGCAGCCATATTTATGCTTATGACTCCTAATTTTTTTTCTGCCTGACATATTGAGCCATATCTCCTGCATCTCACATTTGAACATTCGGTTTATTTTTGAAAAACACATCTGGTTAGGTTGGAAACATGTTGAATACATTTCTGTCAGCCAGTTCATTCTCCAGCCCTCTGGGACTAGTGACATTAAAATACTGTTAATTTGAATTATTGGCCTGTACCCAGGATGACTGGAACTTTGAAGAACATTTGTTAAAATGGAAATCTCCTTGTAAATTGTTTTTCTTCATATGTGGTTTGTTTTCTGAATACCTGCTTATGTATTTGAATTTCACCTAGTGCTATGTATCATAGCAGGAACTTGGGGTTAGGACAATGTCTTCTGAGCTAACAAATGCACAGTTAAGAAATAGTTTCTCTAATAAATACATTTTTTAAAAATGGGGATGTAGTTTTATTTCAGTTCCGAGTCCAATATTTGCTCTTTGTTTTCCTACCATGTAAATATTTTCAGGTCCATTTTAGAAATTAGACAATGAGTTGCCAAAACAGAAAAATCTTCCTTCTCTACCTTTAATCTGAATAGTATCAGAACTATAGATTTCAGCATTCTCAGATGAATGGACAATGTTGTGTGCTTGTTGTGCTGTGGATCTAGTTTTTGTGTCCCTCAAGGCTTCACCTGTGATGCATTGTGATATACTTCATCTGTGATACAGAAAGTGGACACAATCTCCCTATGATATTCAGAGGTGAGGCCTTTGTAAAGTGACTAGGGTTAGATAATGTCACTGGAGCCCTGAGATCAAATCTTGGTAGCTTTATTGGAGAGGAACCACACACAAAACAGACAGACAGACAGACAGACACACACACACACACAAACAAACATGGAATGCATGACCTTTATTGTTAGCAAAAAGCTCTCACCAAAAGCAACCCTTCAAACTTGCAACTCCAGAACCATGAGCCAAAATTAACTTCTTGTCTTTCTGAAGCTAGTCTCCCTTGGGTATTTCATTAGTGTACTAAAACAGACCAATAAAGCACTTCTCTATCAGGCTACCCTTTCCCTTTCTCCCATCCCATAGGTGAACAAACATTTTTCTGTCCTATATGTATCCCTTCCCTTGTGCTACTTCTTCATTCTGTAATATCTCACCCTCCCCCAGTTTCTTTGGGCTAACATTTCCAGAGTTTCTCAGGGCCTTAATTAAATTTTACAGTCTTTGAAAATCCTTTCTCCAGATTCGGGAGCCTCAACTTTTCTTCACCTTATATACTCACTTTGTAATTTAGTCTGTTTGGTATCAGCTTAAATACTGCATACTTTTCCTATTGAAAGGATTAAGTATGTCATATTTATATTAATTATTAATATTAATTATTTTAATATTAATTATTTAATAATTATTAATTATTTCTTGAGTATAAACTCCTTGAGGCTGGGGCCATAGCTTATCTTCCTGAGACGTTCCCTGCATTTCTCTGCAGGGATCTAGTCACGTTCTACTGATCCAGTTGAACTGACATTTCAGAAAACTCAAAAAAAGGAAACAAATCTTGGAAAACAGGGTTGAGGGATCATTACTTTTCTTAAAAAAACAAACATACCAAAATATGCTGTTCTTCTCATTTCTTAGAACTGCAGCATTTCTTCACAGAAACAATCTAAGTCTAATCTAAGCATTTGTCATGATACGAGTTTTTACTTCCCTTCTGTGGAATCCCCAGACCAAGGAGGGCCATGGCAGGAAGACTATTAGAGAGCCTCAGCCTAGCCTAGGAACAGGTGTGGTTGTGAAATGCCACTTTTTTTGGAGGGGACAGGGTCTCACTTTGTAGTTCAGGCTGGCCCTGAGCTCACTAGGTACCCCAGGCAAGCCTGCAACTCATAGCAATCCTCTTATCTCTGTCTCCCGAGTGCTGGGATTACAGGTGTGAGCCACCATGCCTGGCATTGTAGTATATGGTACTGATTGCTGTTGGGCATGAGTCTCCATGCCCAGCATTGTTGTATGTGGTTACCAGGGATAAAACTTGAGTCCTTGTACTTACAAGGCAGTCACTGGTACCACTGAGCTAAATCCCTGGCTCCTAAATGGCACTTTCTAAGACCTTATGAGGGTGCATTTAAAATCTTTCCTTGTGTCCACACAGGAGAGACAGAATTTGATTCTTCATATGCCTTTTGGAGTTCACATCTTGTTGTAGACTGTACCTGATACTGGACGTCGAACTATGAGACTTATGGCTGCCCTGCTGCATTTTGGACTTGCTTTGGTCCTATTCCTTTTTATCCTACTATTTGTATAGTTTGGAATGAGAATGTCCATTTTGTGCCCTTGTAGGATGGAAGTGTTTAACTTTCTTTTCATTTGTTTAAGGGCTGAAAGCTGAGTTTGCCTTATATCCCATAGGAGACTTTGGACTTGGACATTTCAGCAGTGCTGAGACTGATAGGACTCTGTCAACTCTTGGAGAGGGACTAAATGCCTTTTGGATAAAAGGGTGTACCTGAATCTTGGGGGCAAAAGGTGGAATGTTATAGTTTGTATCTAGATGTCTCCCAGCTTCTTACGGTCATGAATGGAGCTTTTTTGGGGTAGCTGGATTTAGGGTGTGTGAACGTGAACTAAGAGTGTTATATTAGGATTAAGGGTGGGGATAATAGAAGCCCCACCCTAGTGTGGGTGACAACAATCAATAGACTTGTAGTTTTAGTTTAATCTAAAGGAACAGCAAGAAGGCAGGCTTGCTGATCCTGGTGGTTGGACTGTTTCACCTCTGTCTGTGATGTCCCTCTGCCATACCACCAATCTTTAGAGCCAGCTAATTATGAACTGAATTTCTCTAAATTTTTATCTAAAGTAAACCTTTTCTCCTTTAACTTTGTGTGTTGTACATTTTCTAAGCAATGAGAAAAGTAAGACATCAACCCTTTATCTCTTTGTTCACTTTTCATTTGTGAAGGATCTATTTCCTTGTTTACTATTATGTTTTATGTTCCTCCAAATGATTCAAATGTATCCTCATGGCAGAGTAGTGCTCAAATACTGCATTTTACTTATATATTCATTTGCTCGTGGATGTATAGACTACTTCCATGATGTAGTTATTATGAGTTGTGGGGCCACAGA